>CAVNZG010001004.1:0-33677 GCA_963693315.1 Diogma glabrata
GCCTAACAAAAAGTGAGTCAAAATGTGAGTTTTAACATATTTTCACCCTTCGGCTCAAAACCTTACCTTTAATTTTTTTTTTTAATTTTAATTTTAAAAGTCAACAAATTACTTTTCCAACGATATACTGTTCTTGATGGTATCTTGATTCGTTAGGTTTCTATTGAGTTTTTTATGGGATATGCCATGAATTTTCAGTACAAAGTTTTACCGAATGAGTAAAAAACCGACCATATTCTCTATTCGGTAACTAACTAACAGATAACTAACTTCGCTTTTTGGCAATATTGATTGTTTCGACAAAATCTATATTTAATCCATACAGGTGAATGACCTCTCACGTAACCTTTGACCTCTAAGTTGAACAAATTATCGATTTTCTTGAATTTTCGATTTTATTATCTGTATGACTAAACTTTTTATTTATTTATTTAATCAACGATGGCAAACAGGCCGAGACCCAATTCTTGCCCAGTAGTAACACAAATCTTAAGACTATTAAGAACATTAGAAAAATACAAATACATATATAGTAAAAGAAAATTAAAAAATTGAACAAATTAAAAATTAAAAGTCACAGAACAGGAAATGATATGATTTAGTTTATTTTTTTGCAATCTGTAAATAGTGTTATGCAAAATGATTTCTTTAAATTCTGTTTAATTAATTATCTTAAAGATTGTAAAATCATTCGAAGCTGAGAATCTTGAGACTTTAATTTCTTTGTCGTTGATTGGAGTAAAGCAGTGAAATTTTTGTGTTCCTGCGATAGTTGACACTTTGTCAATTTTTTTTTCAAATCTCTTTTCAATTTTCTTGTATTCTTCTTCCGGACAAAAGCGAAAGGCAATGGCCGAGTCTTTGTTCGAAATGGCCCATTGGTAGAGTTCATTTGCAATTCTTATATGGCCTTCGAATTTTTTCTGGAGACTAGCTCTTGTTGCGTTGCGCTTAAAGGCACCTCCAATACCATCGATGGTGGCCCTTTCCATGCGCTTTGGCAAAGAAATGCCATTCAACATCGAAATTATGGGCCTTTTAATGTTGACACAATTGAAAGAAATTTTTTTTGTTTTTGTACTGCGAAGCTGCTCCATCCGAAAAGAAGTATATTTTTGTGATGAATTGAAAAGTCTCATCCAAGAATTTAAAAAGTTCCTGCTGAAATTGGTATACTGCTTCATAGTTGTGCTTCAGACTCTCGGCAATTATCAGAAAACTTTTGAACTTCAACTCATCTCTCTGATCTTTGAAATAAATCGCAAACGGATGAAGTGTAACCTGCTGCTGGTTCCAATGTGCTGATTGTACTTCGCATTTAATATAAAATGGTAGATTCAACCAATTTTTCGAATCGATTGGAGATGAATATATACCTGAATAACGCAATGATAATTTTTCGTAAAGTCAGAGATTACAATAAACTCGCCTTGCCGCAGTTGATCCTTTTTCATTTTCAAAAAATCAGATTGCTTCTTCGCGATAAAATCGTGTGGAATCAAAGTTGCCAGCTGCATACTATACGACCTATTGAAAATAGTACGTCGTTACAAGATATAACTGCTGCAACAGTCGCATTCGCTGTATATAATTCATGGATTTCTAGATTTGGTGTCCCAGAATCAATTGTAACTGATCAAGGGACTCAATTCGAATCGCAACTGTTTTCAGAGTTGTCAAATCTATTAGGTCTCAATAGATTTCAAACAACCAGCTACAATCTGAAATGCAATGATATGATTGAAAGTTAGCATCGCTTAATTATGTCTACAATTATGTGTCATAATCGTACAGAATGGACACATATTTTGCCTACTGTTCTCCTTGGGTTAAGAACCACTTTCAGAGAAGAACTCCAAACTACTTCTGCGGAAGTTCCGGTACTTTTGGAAGCTCGATAAGAATTCCAGGGCAGTTCATCGATTCTACATTAAATTCTTTAAAGCCTCAATCTGAATTCTTCAAACAATTGAAACAACATTTTGATGAGTTACGACCAACACCAGCATCCAGACATGATTCGCCTTCTTCTTTTGTGAGTAAAGACTTACTAACCTGCTCACATGTCTTGTTGCGTACAGATGCTGTAAGAAAATCATTACTACCTCCTTACACTGGTACTTTTAAAGTTTCAAGTCGAAATGATAAGAATTTCAATATCGAAATTAATGGTAGATCAACCAAAATTTCAATTGATCGACTTAAACCATAGCCGTGTTCGATTTGACTGAAGCAACTGATACAACTGATAAATTGAATGCAATTGTTGTTGTTTTTTCAGTTGTTTCAGTCAAATCGAACGCACCTCATGTTTTCATGAAAATTTAAACGATTAATAAACGAATTCTATCGTTAAAACAACTCGATATATTCCAACTGAATCATCTGCTGATTTGAATAATTATCAAACTGATCATTCTGATTCCGTTTTGAATCAACAAATTTTATAACCCACTTCTCTTCTGAAACAATCAGATCGGATGAATCAGATTCAGTTCACCAAAATAAACCTAAAATAAAAATACAGGTTACTTTTAATGATCAGCCCATTGTCATCACAATTCCTAATTTAAAAATTTCAAAATCTGGAAGAGTAATTAAAACACCGCAAAAGCTTTCAAATTCAATTCGAGAGTGTTTTATTGATTTTAAGAAATCTTTACTTCCAGTATAGGATGAAAGAAATTGTTTGTTTGTGTTTTCTCATGATCATCTACGTCGTTGGAACCCAGGTAACAATTTAACCTAGGTAATCATTAAGTGTGTTCCATTTACCACATTTTCCTTTAATTTTGTACTAAATTTCGTTTTCAAGTTAACCATATCAAATGATGGTAAAGCTACGTGACAAACTTACGTTTCTATTCACCGCCAGAGTTTTTGTCAGTTTAGAGAATAATTTCAAATATGTTTGCCCAAATGCTTATACAAATTTAGAATTTTTAGCCTAAATGTCATATTTGTGTCCAGCTTTCTTTGATTGTTTATATTTTACATGAATCATAATTTTAATTTTCAGAAATTTTTTAATATTTAATTAATTTTCTTAAATTTAACAAACTCAAAATAAAATTTAAACTTAAAATTTTGTCAAACTAATAATTTTCTTTTACGTTGTTTAGCAATATTGTTTTTCAAAAAAATCAAAACAATTTATTGTCAAAAAAAATGTCGGAAACGTGTGGTAAGAAAGAATTTGAGTTGTAGTAGATCAAAAATCTAATACACCTCACATTTAAGTCGTTCCATTTAAAATTCGGTTCGGGTAGCAAGTTTACCTAAAAGGAACACGGGTATTGAATAAAGCTTTAAAAGAGGAATTTAAAATGGAAGGGGAAATTTAAAATTCTTGAACTATGCATGATAAAAGTTTTATACAAGCTCTACTCAAGGAGAAAAGGCGTATGAAAAAATATTCTTTATTCAAGAAGACATATATAATGCTTTATACATGTTTTATATAAGTGTTTGGATAAAGTGGTACATAAGTTGTTATTCAAGGCTTATTCAAATACTGTCAAAATGTTACTTGAATAAAGTGCTTGAGTAAATCTTTTCTCAAGAGAATTACTCAGTGCCTATTCAAGAAGCGATGCCACTGAAAAAAAAATTTGGTGATTGTTTCCTTTAGTTATTTTGGTTAATTGGCGCATTAAACTCCTTTTTTTGTATATTGCTGCTATTGAGTTAATCCTTTTATCAGAAATTACAATTTATTTTACACATTTCGCATCTTTACAAACGCCTGTAGCTGGGATCGAACTCGTAACCTTTGATTCTCCAGGACCGCACGCTATCCACTTCTCTATTTATCAGCTGTCATAAAGAAAATTGAAACTTAATCACTATTGTTTAACAAATTATTTGTACACATTTCAAGTTTCAGACCACTACCACGACTATGAATTAATTTTTATTCAAACATTTTGATTAGGAATGCATATAAAAGTGTACTAATGGTTTCCTAAAATGAGAATATATGGGTTTTTGTTAAAAATACTATTGGTTATGATTGAGGACAATCTCGAAATGAAAATAATTTTGCGTATTCATATACGATATCTACGCATGTGTTTCCATTCAATTGTACGATTAAAAATGATTAAAGAATAAAAATAAAATAAAAAAAGGAAAATAAAATTCAATTTACTTTCCGCATGGAGGATCAGTTTTTATTGTTTTATTTTTTTTTTATTTTTGATCTATGGGTGTGACAACCCTGCGTACTCCAGTCCCTGCTATTGACATACGAGTTAACGTGAGATATCACATACCACTGGCAATAGCAGTGAGATATCACTAGCCAAGGTGACATCTTAGGGGTGGTGGCGGATGAACTGTATTCAGTCAACGGACCGTCTAAGCACCCTCAATCTTAGCTGTGAAATGTCAACGGTAGCACCCTCAATCTTAGCTGTGAAATAATCCTTGATGATGAGACGCTATTGCTTCCTTGAAGAAACGAGCCTTTGTATAACTATGTGTGGGCTTTAATCTTTAAGAAAGACAGTGTGTCACAGGATCAAGGAATATGCAACCGGCTGGATTATTGGCAACTACATTTTTGTTTTGTTTCAGCAAATTTTTGTAAAAATTTGCTATTTACTTTTTAATTTACTTTTATTTTCTCTATTCTGTCATAAAATATTGGCCTATGTCATATTTTATCAGTGATAGGATTTTTTGTTTAGTTATCCATTCTTTAACAAAAAATATAAAAAAACAAAAAAAAAAAAGATATACGTCCATCAACAACTTTAAGCGTATGTTGTTGTGGGACCTTGGTCTTAAAAAATTTTTATGTGTTATTGTGACACATATTGTAATTCCTGCTACACAACACATTTTATTAAAAAAAAAAAAAATAAAAATAAATAAAAACGTGCCTGGCAGGAATCGAACACAGGCCCTATAACGTCTTCCTCATCGTTTACCCTTACGCACCCGTTCATTAAATCAATTTCCACGACAGGAATAAAACGTTACTCAATACAGAACAAAAGTGTTACTCAAGCTTCGTAAGGGGTATAGTATGCTGTGATTGGCATTACTTTCAGTTGCACAATTTGGTTGGTTAATACATAAATGTTAAATGACCATATTAAATAAAAGTTCTACGTTATATTTTCCATAAGTCAGTTGTAATCTGTTGCAAGTTTTGATATAATTTTTTCCCAAGCAAATTGCGCACAATATGGCGATTACATACATTTAATACAAAAATGAATTGTATGACAAATTATCATCAGTTTATTTATTTGTTGACCAACTCAAATCATTATATAAACCATCATCAGAAATGGTAAATCTCAATCAATTTATAAACCATCATCAGAAACGTTTGATTAAATGGTTGCGGAATAATGGCAATTGCAAATTTCCATTGACGAAAATATGTCTACCATTTTGAAATAATCTTTTGTATTAATCAATAATAGTTTGTTAAAGTTCTTAAGTGTTTGTTAACTTTTTAAACACATCGATAATTGATTTAATAAAAAAACACACAGTCGCGAATTAAACAACGAACTGTCAAAAATATTGACAGATCGATTTGTTGTAAATCTTTTAATATTTATTGAAAACAGCCGTATATAAGAAATATTACTTGAGTAACAATTTTCTTGAATACTACTAAAATTATTATACATAAATAAAGTCGTATACAAGGAACTATCCTTGGGTAAGAATCTTCTTGGATTCTTCCTAAAAGTTGTACTTTAATAAAGGTTTATATAAGGGATTGAATTCTTGAGTAAAAACATTTTGAATACTACCTTAAAAGTTATATGTGAATAAAACCTTATAAAAGGTATTATACTTGAGTAACAGTTGCTTGAATATGCCCTAAATATTTATTATTGAATTAAGCTTTACTTAAGGAATTATATGAGAAACCAAGTGAATCTAGTCTTTTACAAGCTTTTTTTAGGTAAAGCTTGAATAATATGGTCTTACACAATGCTTTTTCAAGTTAAGTTGGAATAATTTAAAAAATTTAGGCGAAATTGTTACCTGGGAAGCCTGCTCCATGTGATAGTTTCGTGATTATTATTTTCTTTTTCATAATCACTGGGAAGGGAGTATTTGTGGCGTTTCCACCTTTTTGTTTATTTAACTTTTTCAAAATTAAGTTGGCAATAGTTTTGATTGATTGGAAAAGTACACTGTTTTTAAATTTTAAATTTAAGTAGTCTGAGAAGAATTCTTTTGTTTAGAATTAATTGTTTTTTCTTAAATGTTTTAAGTATAGTTGTTATTTTTATAAGCTCTAACTTTTGTTTTGTTTCACAAAATAATATTGAAATCTTTACTTAGACAAGGGGATAAATTCTTTTTTAGTAATCTGAATCAAGTATGTACTAAAAAGATTCATTTTAAAGTTCGTCTTAAAATCAAAAACTAATACTATTTTTAATGTGATTGAGAATAAAATATTGTGAAGTTGAACTGTAAATAAAATCATTTTGCAAGCTTTCTTTAAAAGATCAAATGATCAAGAATTTATTAAAACCAAATAGTTTTGTAAAGGAAATAAAGAAATTATTTGACGATAATTATTTCAAGTTTTAATAAATTAATGAAATATGCGATATAATATAGCGAGAATGACTAGCTATCAGGAGACAATTAAATCTATATAGCGAGAAATTTACTAGCTATAAAGTAAACTAAATTATTGAAAATATTTTGCAGATGTAAAATAGCATCTTGTATTCGCATAGGATGATGACTATTCTTCAATCGGATGAACTCCACTCGCATCGCTCGATCCGTAAACTTTATCCTCGTGAAGAATTGTCACCATTCTAAACTCGTACAAGAATCTACTATTCTGGACTTATGTTCAATGAAACATTTTTCACCTCCGAGAAGGGGAGGTATCCACCCCTAGGGTAAAAGCTACCCCCAACACAGGAGGTAGCTTTTTTCAAATTTAAAGTAGAGACATTTTTGTTCAAGTCGGTGCTGTTTTGCAGTCTTTTTGGTCAAAGAGGTTATATTCAATTTACTTCACAAGTTATTTTAACGTTGGCACCCCGAATTTTGTGAAATTTTCCATCCTCGGCGTAACCCGTCACTGGATCAAAGTTTTAACTCATAAATTTGCTATTTAACAACTACCCTGGTGCTCTTGGGAGATAAACTCAAATCGCATCACAATATTATTCAATACAGAGCCTGATTTGATTAAACGCACATCTAACTCCAACCAACATCCCATTCTTATTTCCTTGTATTATTTTATACAATCATCATCACCACCCTTAGTTTCCATTTTATATAAATAAATAATTTTATTTTTATGGTTGTCTGTTTGTGTCATCATTCCAGTTTGTGTGTTGATAACTAAAGAAATTATATATGCAATAAGATTTTAATTACTTTTGAATTCAAATAATTTAATGTTTTTCTTTTCTATGTTAATTCTTAATTATTTCTTAAAATAAGTTTTAGTTTAAGCTAATGATTTGAATAATAAATAAAATAATTATATTTGAACGAGAGCAAATGTAATCAAATATTTCATTTCATTGCAAACATTTGGGGAGACATTTATAAAAATTTCAAGTTCATCGATTTTCCTCGATAATCATTACAGTATTATCCCATATATAAAATGCTATTCTTTTTTTCGTTTCTATAACTGGATAAAAATATCTGTCTGTCTAGTATTTTATGAGATGTGATGTGGTGTTACATCTTCTTCATTTATGATAAAAAAAATGCTGACAAAACCAAAAAAAAGCAAACGTACGAGTATCATCATTCTATAATTTGCTTTAAGCAATAAGCATAGAAATAAAAATTACTTCTGATGAATTGTTTTATATTTTATTATTGTTCGAGTGAAGCGTTTTATGTACGAATCAAATCTCGAATGAGTTGAGTAAAAAATCCATATTTGTTTGTAATTTATTTGCCTGATTTTGAGCTGTCATACAAATTAAAACAAAGACTGAATAATTTTTTTTCAATAGCAAAATCGATTAAAGAGTTTGTTTAGCCGGCTCTACACGATGCGGTGAACGTTTGATTCAAATGTTTGCCTCCAAAGTGTTGTGTTTTTTTAATAAAATTGATTTAAAATGATTTAAAATCTATAATAATAAAATAAAGTGTTTGTCTGTCTGCGTGCGCTCTCCAGCGAAATCTGTAGCACACAGGAGTCTGAAAATTTGCCAGGAGAAGGCCATTAACAGGTACTAATGCACCTCGGAGTCGAAATTTTAAAATTTAATTTAGTTTTTTCATAATTAATAATTTTAATTTTCCTAATGGTTTGCCTAAATATATATTATATTTTATACTTGGCTTTTCATTCAACTTTCACTCAGTTATCTTTGATCGATTTTTTTTTCCGCAAAACAGAATTACCATTCAAATGGAAAATTAAAGTTTAATGTGACAAACAAATTGATTTAGATGAAAATTATATACATTTATATATTTATTATATACATACATGATACAATTATATGCATTCAACACATTACGTTGCAACAAATATTTCTAATTTACAACAAACATGTTTTTGGTTTGGTGTATATACATGTGTAATACATATTTCATTTGGTTTATATATATGTTATACATGTTCAAAATATAGAAAATGGGCGTTTCTTTTCCTCTTTTTAGAAACATTGATGCAGCAAGTTTTTGCAAAGGAACCTTTGTATTGAAGAAAAGGATTATGAACAATAATATCAGAGCTACAGGTTGAACGCGTTTTACTTATTAAGAAAAATATGCGTCGATTAATTTCAAAAACAAACAATGTAGGTTATTTGAAGAAATCGGTAAAATATATGCAAATATGTCAACAAATGAAGTGATTTGACTGGTTTTAGATTAGTATATAAGTCTGGATTTATAGATGATATTATTCTTATTATTATTTTTATATTATACTACAAATTAGTCTTATTATTATGTTTGTTCAAATTTTTTTTTAAAACTCTGGCAGAAATGTTGAAATAATACGATGGCCTTAAATCGACAAAACCCAAAAAACGAAAACCTTCACTAAAAATGCTGTCATTCTTAGACCGGTTTTTTGATTAGTATCAAACATCAGCGCAATGCATATTTAGTCTGCTTTTTAAAGTTTTCTTTCAGTGACATGCTCCATTACTAATAAAAACACACGGAGCGCATGGAGAGCATTGGAAATAATTGGTAAAATATATTTGAAAATCCAAATTGACTTTATTTAAGATCAGCAAATAATCTGGATGAATTGATAAATGAAATTAGTCAACATGAAATGGTACGATAAAACAGCAAATTTGGTGCGGTGTGCCTATTTTGTATCGCAAGTATGACGGCTCCAGAGTAAGTCATTGACAACTGTAACACCCAATAAACAAATGTTTTGACGTACACCAAATTTTTCGCGACGCATATTAAGCCGATTAACGCGAAAAATTGCAAGTGTTTAATTTAAACTCTCCGAAACTCTTTACCAATCACTTTCAAATGTTGAATTTCTGTTCAATTTTCAAACTATCTTGATTGATCAGCTAGAATGCTAATGATCTCTGTTTTTCATATTTCCCAAATGGAAAAATTAAAATAGGCTCCTTCAATTCTCATTACGACTCTTTGAAATTATTCTTACCAATTCAACAAAATGTACGCACACAAACATTTTTATAGGGGTAGCAACGTACGCCGGGTCCTGCTAGTTATTAATATGATGAATGAAAAATTTTGAAATAGTTATATAACACAAACTTAAGATACTTTGTATAATGAAATTATCAAAATTTCAAAAACTAAAGGGTCATTCTTCTGAAAATAACGATTTCTTCGACTATTAATAAAAAAAAATTAAAATTTGACACGTTAAAAACCTAAATTCAGGGTTTATTTATGCACTGAAATGGAGTTGAATTTTTGCGGGAATGACTTTTTGGCCGTATTTTTTTGTACGCATTTTAATACATTTTTCAAAAGATCTGCTGCTGATGGAAATCGAATGAAGACACTGATTATGTGAAAAAGTAAATTTCTTAAAGATACCGAAATCCAAAAATACTGTTTTTCTTTTATTTTTGTTTATTAAAACAAAAAAAATTTATTTATTAAAATAAAATTAAAAATAATTGACAAAAATGTACATATTGAAAATAATAATTTAAAAATATATTACAAAACATACCGCTTGCTAACTCACAATTTAATAAAACACTAGCCCTTTAAATTAATTAACACAAAAATCTTCAAAATCTAATATTTAAATGTTTGACGCATCGTGTAGCAATGTTACAAATTGTTTAACAAAAGCAATTTACAAAAAAAAATCTCTTTGACTTGTGTCAAAATTAAAAATACCGACAATTTCCCGAATGTATTCAAATGCCAACGTTAGACGTATGACATTGGACGTTTGTAGTTCGAGCAACGGCCACACGATGTGTCTAACCATCATGCATCCAACGTTGGAAGATGTTCGTAGCATCGTGTAGAACCGCCTTTTCCTTAAACTCTCATTTAACTTTTATATTGATTTGAAATGATTGTGTTAGAAGTTATTGTTAAATAATGGCGTTTTCGTTTCTCGATTTAGTTTTGCATTTGTTTTTTCAGTTTTGCCCTTAATAAAATACTTGAGAATCGAACAGAAAGTCACTTATTTTAGATCTGTCAAATTTGTTTAACAAAATAAAGGAATTCAATTTTTTATTGTATATTATTATCATTTTTAAATTATTTAAATATTTTTATTCAAGAAAATAACATCATTAAAAATATGTATGTTTTTTCTTATTTTTTAAAATATATTATACACGGCAACATTTTGCATCGTCCCTTGAGAAAAAGTAAAAAAATGCAAAATAATTTGCCGTCAAAAACTTTAAAACTTGCATCCAAATGGAGAAAAGAAAACGCAAATTTTTTCAGGTCAATATTTTTTCGAGAATCGAATAGAAAAATATAGAGGGGCTGAAATCTCAAGCTCTGAGATATCAAGACTTCGGTCTGGGTTAAGGATTTTGATATAGTTTTCGGCAAAAAACTTTTATGAGGACATGGTTTTTAGTTTTCGGCAGCGATGATATACAAACATAACTCTTTGTTAAAGTACAAGTATTTTTTATCTCTGTTTAGAAATTTATTACAAAACTAACAGGAAACATCAATACGTTGCCGGAAAATTATAACAGATCATAAATTAACATAATTTAGTGAAAAGATGATACACTCAGCAAACTACTCAAAAACCTCTCCATTTAGCGTTTCGAGAAAATATTACAAAATCACATATTCATATTACTTTCAAAATTCCAAAAATATTGTAAAAATTAAATAAAATCAAACTTTTTTCAAAATTCCAAAAATATTCCAAAAATTAGAAGAAAATCAAATATTTAAACTTTTTCTAAATTCCAATAATATTCCAAAAATTCTTAAAAATTCAAACTTTTCCATAATTCTAAAAATATTGCAAAAATTATTACAAAATCAAAAATTGAAAATTTTTCAAAATTCCAAAAATTATAATAAAATCAAAAATTTAAAATTTTTCAAAATTCTAAAAATATTCCAAAAATTCTTACAAAATCAAAAATTGAAACTTTTTTCAAAATTCTGAAAATTAAATAAAATTCAAAAACTCCATTTTTTTCAAAATTCTAAAAATATTGCAAAAATTATAACAAAATCAAAAATTGAAATTTTTTTCAAAATCCCAAAAATATTCCAAAAATTAGAATAGAATCAAATATATAAACTTTTTCTAAATTCCAATAATATTCCAAAAACTCTTAAAAATTCTAATTTTTTCCAAAATTCTAAAATTATTGCAAAAATTATTACAAAATCAAAAATACAAACTTTTTTCAAAATTCCAAAAATATATAAGAAACTAACAAATTCAAAAATTTCCATGTCCAATTTCTTTTCAATTACATTTACGTCATAAAAACAGCTACAATTTTTTTTATCAAAAAATTGGCTAAAAAAATAAATGAAATCATTTTTTGACACACTTGACAATATTTTTTTGACAAACTTATAATGCCATAATTCTCTATAATAATAATAATAAAATTTCATGTCATACAAATTATTAATTTTATTTTTTTCCAAAAAATTGGGTAAAAAAATAAATAAATATCTTTCTTTTGACACACTTGACAACATATTTTTGACAAAATTATAATGCAATAATCTAGTTTTTTATCTCACATACCAAACGTTTTTAAGCCAAAAATATGAAAATTTGCTATTTACACACATAATGATTTTTTCGACATACTTTCGGTACAGTTATCGAACACAGCGTCCTTTCGGACCTGTCCCTTGAGTATACCTATTTTTAGAAAAAAAAAATTTTTGAAATCCCTCCAGCGGTTTTCTAGATTTCGTAGGTAATGACCGGCAGACAGACATACATTTTTCTTTTGCTTTTTTAGAATCAGTAGGTCCTAAAACAGAGGCGTCAATTGGGTAGGGCTGGGGGGGCCTTGGCCCCCCCTAAGGATCTGATACTATCAATACATCGATTCAATAAAACGATCCAATCGTGGTAGAATTATACACCATAAAAATTTCAGTGCACTGTTATTTTGTAGATTCGTCTAATTTTTAGAAGATTTACTTAACTAATATACCAATTTTATCGCATACTGAAATATATCTGATAATATAATTATTACGTTACATATTATTTTGGCCCGACTAAAGTACAGTTCACCGCAATTTTCAAACCGTTATCGTTCTTTGTATCAAAGACTAGAGCGCCGCCGATACGAAAGGCGGTCGTATTGCTTCTAATCTTCTGATGAAATCAGTTTTATAAACAAAACACGATCGTTTGTTCCAAAAACGCCGTGGGTGCGTATTTTGAAAAAATTCTGTCGTACTATAAGGTGCGCGGCATTACCGCTTTTAGAAGAACGATTGTGTTTTGTTTATAAGATATTCGTGTCTGAGCCAGAGGAAACAAAATATTTCATTAGTATAGGGCTCCTCGGACCTCGAGAGTTCATAGTGCAGTATTTAACATTCAAATTTCAATTGTTATTGGCCATTGGTAATTTATATAAACTTAAAAGTAAGTACATGCAGGAGAACACAACCTAATTATTTTTTTTTATTAAAATGTGTTTAATAAATGTGTCACAATAACACTTAAAAACCTTTTAAGCCCCAAGGTCCCACAACAACATACGTTCAAAGGTGTTGATGGACGTAAATCTTCCTTGTTTTTTATAATTTTTGTTAAAGAATGGATAACTAAACAAAAAATCCTATCACAGACAAAATATGACATAGGCCAATATTTTATGATAGAATGAAAAAAATAATAGTAAATTAAAAAGTAAATAGCAAATTTTAACAAAAATTTGCTGAAACAAAACAAAAATGTAATTGCCAATAATCCAGCCAGCTTTCCTTGATCCTGTAACGCACCGTCTTTCTTAATGATTAAAGCCCACACATAGTTATATGAAGGCTCGTTTCTTTAAGGAAGCAATAGCGTCTCATCGTCAAGGATTATTTCACAGCTAAGATTGAGGGTGCTACCGTTGACTGAATACAGTTCATCCGCCACCACCCCTAAGATGTCACCTTGGCTAGTGATATCTCACTGCTATTGCCAGTGGTATGTGATAGCTCACGTTAACTCGTATATCAATAGCAGGGACTGGAGTACGCGGGGTTGTCACACCCGTAGATCAAAAATAATAAAAAATTTTAAAACAATAAAAACTGATCACTCCATGCCACGCCACTTATTTTTATGTATTAGAAAAACAAACAAACAAACTATTAACTTTAAATATAACAAAAGTTTATTTTAAATTTTTCCACTAATTTATTTATAAGCTTATAACTCAGCTGACTGCAAACAAAAGTGATCATTCACCCTTTTCCAAAATTGAAATTATTGTATTACATAAATCTAAATATATAAGTTACAGGTTTTATCACTAATTTTACATATATACATATATAGGTTTTATTTTACATTTTACAGTCTGCAGCGCAAGAGTGTTTCTTAATTTTCTTAATATGTTAATACATTACACTTATTTTGAGAACCCTGACTGTTTAGCCCTGTTTTTTATCTATATCATATTGTACAAACTTTACAAGACTTTTTTAAAAACAATTCTAAATGTAAAATCCTATAACATATTTAAAGTTTTCTTGATAATTTTTATAAAATGAATGTAAATAATTACGGGAGTAATTTTAATTTTTTGTGTTATTTCCAGTGATTTTATAATAGTGAATGTTTTATAATGGACAAGCAATATTTTCTAACGACACGAACAAATACTTAAGTTATGTAAATATTTTCAAAGTATGTTATGAAAACTTGCTGACAAATTCTTTTCGCTATATGGACTATAATTTTTAATTCATAAAATAGCAAAAATTATATGTTTGGTTGGTTATAATAAAATCCAAAACGTTTCCTAAACGTCAATCTTTGTGTATTTTTTTATACAGTCACAGGGAGGGAGAAATTATTTTTTTGTGGTAGGTTTTTCTTATAGATTTAAAAGAAGCTCGCAATAATTGTACAATTTTGAATCAAATGAAAAATGTACGCACGTTTATGGGTAGTAAACTGACCAGACGTCCCACGCTGCGTGGAAATGTCCCACATTTCGTTGCGTTGTCGCACGGAGAAATTTGTCCCACGAAGCGTCCCACGAAACAAATATTTCCAACACATTTGCCCGCATTATCAAAATAATCAAAAAACCTTATATCTACCTACGTACAGTTTGCGCAATATCTTAGTCAAAGCAATGGCTTCACAGTTTTTTCTTGCAGTTTGTATAATGTTATGTATATGTTGATTAAACTATATTGAGAGAACAAATCAGTGCAATATTTTGTTTACTAAATAGTGTTTTAACTATAATTTTCTTAGAAATACTAAACTCAGTTTTTTTCACTTCAATAATTTACATTTTATTTTGCAAATATCTTTTGATGTCTAACACATCTACCTCAGCGAAAATCAGCGAAAATGTTTCTTTGTTTATAGAAACATCTCCCCGGTGATATCGATACTTTATTCGAGCACTCATTTCAATCCTTTGAAATAATATTCAAAAATTAAAATGTTCATAATTTGGATATCGTTCTTACTCGTAAGAGTAAAATTTTTGTTTTTTCGATTTTACTCCTTTGGAGCAGATTACATTTTCCTGTTCTGTCATTCGATTTGCAAAAGAACAAAATTAGTCATCCTTTATATTCATTTTTCTAATAATACATGAATAATTGAACGAATCATTCGAAGCATTTGGAAAGCATCAAATTTGAAGCAAAAATAAAAGTTTTGAGTATTTGAAAGAAAATGTATACTCCTGTATGTGGGAGTGTTATATTTTTATTAAGCTACGCACTCTGAAAGAACAAAGTAAAGGAGTGATATAAGTAGCGTTTCAAACTCTGTTTAAAACACACTTTAACTAGGTAGCTCAAAAGTAAAATTATTATTTTCTAATATATTATTTTTTTTCTCAATAAAGAACAAACAAAGTAAACAGCATAAAAACTTGATAAATAGTATAGATTTGCAAAAGATAGAACAAGAGGTATACTGTATACCTCTTATACTTACAGAATACAGAAAAGATATTAATTATTTAGTAAAATTAAAATAAATTGTTTCAATTGTTTTGCAGTCTTTACTTGTGTAAAAAAAGTTTTAAGCTACTATAAAATTTATACTAATTTTAGGTAGATTTCATATAAAAATCTACCTATTGCAATGGGCTTCATCTCGGAATTTCGGAAAAATTTTGATGCCAAACGACTATATGTGATAAGCGGAGATGGAAAAACAAAAAAAAAAAAAATTATATATATATATATATATATATATATATATATATATATATATATATATATATATATATATATATATATATATATATATATATATATATATATATATATATATATATATATATATATATATATATATATATATATATATATATATATATATATATATATATATATATATATATATATATATATATATATATAACGATATGAGGTATAACGGAATTAAGCGGCACTCTCACGGTCGCATTTTTCGACCTACACCAAAATAATTTTCTGTGTATGTTTCGGCAAATAATGTCTTGGACAAGTTCGTGAACTGGCTATATCCGGGTACCGGTTAAGCGGCTAGAGCCTAAAAAGTCGAATAATCTAGGGCGCTATAACTTCCGTTTGAATAATAATATTTTAATAAAATTTAAAAATATTGAATATTTGAACCTTTTTTTATCATTTTTATCCAGATGACTACTTTGGCGTTTCAGGTTTCTCAAAAATCAGCTGTTTTAAAAATTTACTAAACTTTGCTGCCCTTGATCTAGCTGAAATGGCCAAGCTCATATTTGAAAACTTTTTTTCACATATTTAAAATATAAATCTTTCCAAAATTTTCAAAAATAATAGTTTAAGTCTAACGGTTGAGACCCTACGGCTGTTGAAATGAAAACAAACGCAAAAGACAATGCTTTCATCATGTTTCAGTTTATGTTATTTAAATTCATCTTAGCTTTTAAACATACTTTTCAACTATAGCCTCAAAAAATTTCAGCTTTCTAACCCAAAAGGTTCCATTTTTATAAGCATTATAATGCAACCCTTACAAGAAAAATATCAACAACCCATTTAATACCATAGAAAAATTATCAAAATCTCTTTTGTTTTTATTTTTTTTACTAAGTAACCGTTTGAAAAAAGATTAAATAAGAACAAAAAAACACAACAACAAAAGATGATTTTGAAATAAAATTGTTTGATAATGTTTGATTATAAATTATGTGTGATGGTATAATTGTAGTTGTGACGTAGTTCATTTGATCTTTGGTGGATTTAATATGTTATTAAAAGTAGTTTAAACCAACTTAAATAAAACTGTTCCGAAATTGTATTGATGGAGTTAGTTCGGATAATGTATTTAATTTGGTTCGATAATTTTTTTGAATTATTCTGTTTCTACTTATATATTTTATTTAAACTAATCTGACTTATCTAATTTTATTTGGACACAAAACCGTCTGACCCCGAAATCTACCTATTTCTAGCGGATATACCTGCCGCTGGGATTTTTTAAAATTATATTTAAAAAGTTCTCCTGCAAATCAAGACGGATAGAAAACGTTTACGTAAATTCTCATACGATGTTGAATTGGACTATCCTTTTATAAAAAAATAAAAATATAACGACGCAAAAGTTTAGTGTATTACCAGTCGGAGTGAATTTGCAAATTAACAGTAGACATTATGATATTAAAAGACATATAGATACAGATAAACATAAAAAAGCGTTGCTATAAGCTGCCAGCTCCAGTAGCTTTAACAAGTTTTGTTGTTATTTTGTTTTCTTGCTGTTATTTAACATTGACAAAAAGTTAGTTGCAATTTGCGCTGATAACACGAACACCAATTTTAGTGGTGTCACGTCAAGGGGTGAAAATTTAAAAACAAGCTAAACGCGAATTTGAACCAGAATGTATTGAGTATTGGATTCGCAGCCCATATTCTAAATAAAGCAATAAGAAGTGCTGATGATTTAAATGGCAGGGTTAAAAAAATTTGGATATTTTACTGTCTTTACTGGTTTAAGTTGAAGGAGTTCTACGGCAAAAGTAATGTCGAACATAACCAACTTATTGGATACAGTGAAACTTGCAGGCTGGCGGTAATGCCAGCACTAGAAAGAATTTTGAAAATGTACGAACCACTGTAAGCACATTTCCTAACGGTTGAAAAATGTCCAATTAAAATAAAAAAATTTTATGAAGAATTAAATAGTAAACAAATAGTAAAACAAAGCATAAAATAGTAAATTTATGCACAATCTAGCTAGCACGTTTTCACCGTCCCACTTTCTCGCAATAGAAATTCTAATTAGTTAGTATTTGGAAGAATGTTTGCATTTTGTCCCACATTTTAACGATTTGGCTCTGGTCAGTTTAGGGGAGACATAACTCTTTCTCTCTGAGACAAATAAAGGAAAACAAACAAAAAAACGATTCGACATAAGAGGAGTCACGTAGGGATTGCAATTCCGTGGTGTTTTATGGATCCTGAGACTACGTGACTCATAAATTTTAAACCCCGGGATGCCCGGGATCGTAAAGAAAAACCATCCTTTTTTTATGCTGCACGATCTGCTGTCGTTTACAAATTCACTCTCTGAACAGTTACAAAGCAAAGATATAATAATTTCTAGCACAAGCGCTTTAATTAAAACTACTTTCTTGATGCTTAAACAATGCAGAGATGGTACTAAATTTAAAATTATTTTTAACAAATGAAGGGATTTTGCAGAACTTTGCGGCATTCGCTTCAATGAAACAACACCAGAAGACAAAGATCTAGCAGAGTAACCAAGGTAGCTCAAAAGCACTTTATTTTTATTTCTAAGTCCATGCATTTAAATGCTTTTAAATATATGTGTGTATAAAAATGTGTATGTTATGTTTTACGAAAAAAATCTTTTTATGTCATTTAAATTCTCGCCCCCCCCCCCTAAGATTTGGGTGAAATGACGCCACTGTCCTAAAACGTCGAGAAATGCCAAAAAAGTGGGGGTAAGAATTTCACTTTTGACTCATGAATGTAATACTTAGGTCTTTCAGACCGAAGTAAAATGTGACCTGAAACAAAAGTGCAAAAAAGTCACATTTTTTGGTGGAATCGAAAACGCTATAAGAAATATTATATTTAACCCAGGTTGATTTTAAATGTCAAAAATATGTATATTTTATATTTATTTATGAAATATTCAGAGTTCAGACGAACGTACTAGAAATTACGTTATATAAACACACAAACAATATTTTTATAGTATAAGCTTTTCGCTATTTTTATGCTTTTTGTGCAATATAAAAAAATTTCATATGAACATGTAGGAAATAAATATGCTTTTTAATATAAAACATATTGCACTATTATTGCTTTCGTTGTGCAATTTTTGTAAATGGTTTTTATTTGAAACGTTTTTTTATAGTTTTATGTTAAAACAGCAAACATGTATAAAATTGAAGCAGTGATTTTATCATTCAAAAGGACCTTTTTTAACTTTTTTCAATGCAATTTTATCGGCCAAACTATGTGGAACAGTCATAAACACAAACTGGTGTTTTTCTTTTAATAAAAAGTGTTGTATAATAGGAATGCCAATATGTGTCATAGTAACAGGTGCAAGATACCTAATTAACTTTTACGCCTTAGGTATAGTGTACTTAGATTTTAGAGATTTAGACTAGTGTACTGAGTTATCAAATCATATTCTAACGATGAACGAACTCCTTACTACAATGCTTAATTCTGATTGCTTCCAGGTCTTACCTGGCCAGCACTAACGTAGAAGTAAGCTTTTGGAATTCATTACACAGAATTTCCATGGAAATATAATTGTAAAATACAAAACAATTTCATAATTCCAGTTCACACATCATATTTGACGAATCACAAATTGAATGAAATAATAAAATCTTGATTACTTTCTAGGAAATTTCACATAACATAAATTTTCTTCTAACTAATATACTAGATTTTTTCTTTTATTTTGATTTCCAATCTATACATAATATACATTATTTTTCGTTTCAGTTCTGATTTTCAACAACAATAATGATCATAATTTTTGAACGTGTCGGAATTTTTTTTTTCCTGTGTTTTTCCGAATAATTTTCTATTAAATTTTTATTCTGTTTTTGATCGTGTTATGATTTCTTAATTTTCTATACATATAATTTTTTTATACGGCTTCGTTTTGTTAAAAGGAAATTTGAAAAGTAAGATTTTCATGAATGAGTGGTTTTTGCTTATTATTCGTTTTGGAGTTTATTTTATTCGGTATAGGTATGATTTTTATAGAGAATCATTTCTTCAAAGCAGACCCACTTATACACATCACACAAATATTTTCGTATTAGCAAAACAAAAACAGTCACAGTTGGTGTGAAAATGTTTCTTTTTTGTTTTTCAATTTCAATTTTGGTTATGTTTCCAGTTCGTATAATCTAATCTAACATGCTATGGTAATTAAAATTAAAAACAGAAAGGAAATATTATGTTTACTGTGTCTGTGTGTGTGCTTATGTTTTGCTTCCATCGTATTCTTCGTATTATAATTTTCTTTTAGTTTTATATTTGGTTTTCAGAAAAATCTTATTATCATTTAGGTTTTCAAATGTGAAAATTAATGAACTTAGTTAAAAAAAAAATAAATATTAAAAATTTTTAAGGAAAAGAAATTTATTTTACAACAAAAATAACTTGTAAAAAAGAACAATCTATTATTTACATATAATAAAAAATAAAAATACATATTGAATGGGTCGAATGACTCGAATGGTTTTGATTGACATGAACAAACTAACATGTTAAAAACATTCACAAAAACAACATTCTACATAATGGTCACTTTATCGTAAGTATTTGTTCGACTAGAGGAGATTGAGAGAACTTAGAAGCAAAATAAAGCCAGAGTTAAATAAAGAGTGAATAAAGCCAGAGGAGCCAAACCAAGAAGGTTATGAAAAATGTAAGTTAAAAGGGCTGCACATATACCATGTCACATGTGATAACATGCTAAGGGAACCGCACATATACCATGTATGAACTATTGCACAGCAACGGCACATATGCATTAGGGTGTCCCACAAAAAAGGCTTTATTTTAATTTTCATAACCTTGAACCGGAATTAGGTTGCTTATGGTCTAAAAGTCATCCGTGAATTTTTTCAGAATTTAAAAAAAAAATTAATTTTTTTCTGTTCAAGGAGCAAAAAACATTAGATAAAATAAATTTTACGCCTATAAATATTTCAGTTTTGGTTTTCCAAAAAAATTGTCCAAGCAAAAATTGTAGATCATGGTTGCTCAGCCTTTTTGGCCCAACTTTTTTTTTCCAAACGAATGGCGATCGACCAAATGAGAATAATTGGCGTGCTAGTAAAATGTAGTAATTAAAAAAATAAAAAAATGGTTTTCATTGAAAAAAACGGGTGTGTGAATAGACAAGCTCCTCGTGCTACACCCTGGATTACGCTTAAAGTCTATTCAAATTTGGTAGCCAAATATTTCAGTTCGAACTCTTGGCTGTGATACAAACAAATGAAGGTGAACCAAAATCAAAATCACAATAACAACTGTACTTTTCAGCGCCATAAGACAAAAAGTATTGGACTCTCAGTCCGTATTTTGCATTGAACAATGAAGGCAACATTTACAAAGAGTATTAAAAGATTTCGACATCGACGTTGTAATTCTGCAAGAAGCGCATGCAGCAAATGAAGCACAACTTACCCCTAGAGGAAACATTGTTGGTTACAAATTAATTAGTGCTATTTGCCTTCAAGCATATGGATCTGCCACGTATGTTAAGTCAGAAATCATGAACTGCACCCATGTACTTTGACAGACGGACAAAGATATACATCTTATTGTTGTTAATAGACCTGACACAAAGATTGTAAACGAATACAAGCCTCCAAGTACAGGGTGGCCAGCTGCTACTCTACCATTATTTCACCACCCAGCAATATATGCTGGTGACTTCAATAGCCATCACACTCAGTGGTCCTACTCAAAAACAATCCAAATGGCATACACCTGACTGACTGGGGGATGGTAACAACATGTTCCTGGTATATGATGCGAAAGACATGAAAACCTTTAAATCTGCTAGATGGCAACGTGATTACAATCCCGACCTTTGTTTTTCCACAAAAAATGAACAACGTAACCCTATTCCAATATCTAGGGCTGTCTTACAACGTTTTCCACGCTCTCAACATCGTCAGTAATTCTTGAGGTAGGTATCCAAATCCCACCCGTTAACTCTACTCCTCAACCTAGATGGAATTTTAACAAAGCTGACTGGGATAAATATAGGTCGGAGTTGGATGCAACGATTCGCTGTATCCAACCCATTCCTAAAAGTTACGATAGGTTACGTTGGAGTCATTATCTCAACTGCTTAGAAATGCATCCCAAGAGGCTTCCGTGAAGAATACATTCCTGGCTGGAGTAGAGTGAGCGATAAATTATATGAGGAGTTCCTTAGTAGTGGTAAGGTAGACGTGGCTGATGACTTAATTTATTCACTGGACGCCGCGAGGAAGCAAAAGTGGATTAACGTTGTTGAAAACTTTGATTTTTTCCCATTCAAGCAGGGAAGCTTGGAGTCTCCTTCCGTATCTGGGTGGCTCAAACTCAATTACTAGTGCTAACAATGAAATAAATCCAGAGGACATTGCAAATCATATCGTAAACATGTCTCGTTCTTCTATTAATCGCCTTCATAAGAGAACAATTAATTAAACGTAAATTGAGAGAAATGAAGCGCAATTGCTCGTCTCCATCGAAGTATGCGAACTGTTTTAGTAGCGAAGAACCAGATTCAGCTCTGTCCCAAACAAAAAACGGAAAAGCAGCTGGCTACGATTGTATTTTTCCAGAATTTCTTAGAAATGCTGGAAAAAATGTTAAACAATGGCTAACTAAATTTTTCTCTAAACGGCAATCTTCCAAAACATTTTAAGACCATGAAATTGATAGCGATACTTAAGCCAGTAAACCATCCAATGAACCAAGAAGCTATCGCCCAATTGCCCTTTTGAGCACCTGCTATAAATTGCTAAGACCAGATCCCAGTCAAACAAGCTGGTTTCCGTCCCATTCGCAGTTGCACTGACCAACTGCTCGCTTTAACATCCTATATCGAAGCTGGGTATCAAAAACAATTAAAAACAGGCGCAGTATTCATTGATCTCACTGCAGCGTATGACATGGTCTGGCGAATTGGGATCATATATACTGTTCAATGCAATACCTTGTAGCACCATATCGCTTTTAATTAACAACATGTTGAGTAATTGTGTATACAAGTTCATCTAAATAATTCTCGTAGTAGGTCCAAAATGCTTAACAATGGTTTGTCACAGGGTTCCGTCCTGGCGCCACTACTTTTTAATTTGTACAATGTACATCCATGACATTCCTGACACAACATCAAAGAAATTTGGTTGCGCTGATGATTGGACCCTGGTCACCCAAAACAAAGACATGGGTTTCTTGGAAGATTTGCTCTCAACTCGCCAGGTCGATAATGAATGACTATTTTCGAACGTGGAGCTTATTTCCTATTCTAAGTAAAACCGAGAGTTCTTGTTCCACTTAAACAACAAACTGGCAAAACACGAACTATCAGTGTTATTTAGCGGCACAGTCATTAAATACAATCACTAGCCAAAGTACCTGAGCATTACTCTCGATAGAACTCTTTCTTTTAAACTTCGCCTAGAGAATACGTCAAAAAAACTTGAAACAAAATATTGCACAAACTGGCAGACTCTACATGGGTTGCTACTCCAGCTACCCTCCGCACAACTGCTCTAAGTCTGGTTTTCTCAGTGGTTGAGTACGGCGCACCAGTCTGGTTGAATAGCACACATACTCAAAAAGTTGGCTGCCAGCTGCATGTCACGATGCGTACTATAAGTGGTATATCAGGTCTACTCCTTTACCTTGGCTCCCTGTATTAAGCAATATCGCTCCACCTGCACTCAGACGCTCACATGCGCTCATTCGTGAACATAAAAAGGTAACCAACAACATCACGTTACCCTTGCACGAATATTGCAGCGACCATACTCGTTGTCGATTGAAGTCAAGAAAGCTTCCACATAAAACTGCCAGCAACCTTCTGCCAACTAATTTTAATATCTTGGATGCCTGGGACACCTCCTGGATACAATACTTCTGGCCTTTCTATTACTAACCCGACTTCTACCCAACCTGGTTTTGATCAGCCACGTCATACCTGGACAACACTAAACCGAATATGAACGAATCATGGTCGTGGTGCTTATTCTTTCTAGAAGTGGGGCATTTCAGAGTCCCTCAATGTGACTGTGGAGCTCCACAACAAACCATAAAACACATTGCAACTGTGTGTCCAATTCGATGATACAATGGCGATATCTCAGACATCCATTTGGCAACTCCCGATGTAGTAGCATGGATAGACTCGCTCGATGTAAACATCTAATGTTTAAATGTCCTGCCCAATGCTCAAATATTTTACTTTTCACTTTTTAACTAAAAGACGCGCAATCAAATTGATTGTAAGCTCATTTAATGTGCATTCATCTTTTGTATTAGGTAGATTTCATAGAAAAATCTACCTATTTTAAGTTTTATTTTTATTTTTAAAGTGTCACAACAAAAACCATACACCAAAGAAATTGAAAAAAACATTTCTGTATTTAATAAGATGATTCACATTGAATATCATCAGCTATTTTTGAGTATTCGGGTTCATAAATACTTAGTTATAAGTAAGCAATCATCAAGATGATTTTCAGTCATACGTGGACGGTATTTAGATTTTGCATAGTTCATTTGAGAGAATGACGATTCACATGGACATGTTGACCCAAAACATGAACGCATTCTGACATCTTTTAAAAATGGATATTTTTCAATGAAAATATTGTTCCATATATCAAATTTATCACGCGATTTAAAGCCAATGTCGCTTTGTAATTCAATTAATTGCATTTCTAAGCTACCTATATCCATACTAAGGGCCGATTGTATGAATGCGGATAGAAGATAAATCCTCGGATAAATCGTCGTTTGTATTGTATGAATCAGGATAGAACAACAAATTAATCCGAGAATAAAATTCTAGTCTTCTTTTTCTTGTATAAAACAAAGGATAAAACAATTTGTTTTTTTTTCTTGACATGTGCAGGATAATTTTCTTTTGTATTTGTGGCTACTTTTGAATTTAAATTTTTGCGTTTCTAAAATTTGTTTTTTGTTATAAATTAATAGTAAAATAAATAATAAAGTTTGGAAATAATGTTTTTTAATTTATAATTAAATTTATTTAATAGAAAAGTAAAAGAAAAAGTATTGCCACTTATAAAATTTGCTGGTATAAACTGCAATAAAAACAAAATAAAAAAAATCTATCCGTGTTCATAAATTTTTACTCTCGGATTTTTTTCTATCCATCCTTGTTCATACAATCGGCCCTAAATGTTTTTCCGATTAGTAGAGTCATCCATATTTTCTATATTTATTTTAGAAAATGGAGAAGTTAAAATTGAAGTAATTAGAGTCTACAAATTTGTTTGAATTGCAGGAAAAAGCTTTTCAAAATATTAATAAATTGTTGGTAATCACACATTTTCATATTGACTTTATTTCGTCTGTTAAATTCGAAACATGAATATTTGCCAACCCAAATATTCCTATTGATCCACAATACTTCGATAATTAGCGATATCTAGCATGCAATGACCTGACATATTCCAACTGTTTCTATTGTGTGGAAGTAGCTGAATCTGGATTCACTCAGAAATATGCTCTTCAATTGAGGACCTTGCAGTGAAAGGAGGGCAAATCGAAGTTTTAAACGTTTTTGAAGTTGTATTGCAGTTATACTTCTTTACGCTCGTTGTAAACATTTTGATGGGGTGTTGGTCGAGAAACCGCGTCACGTTTTTTGAAGTTATATTTTAACCTTTATGCTGTATGGTAATAAAGACAAAATTTGTGAATCAGCCTTATGCTGTATGGTAATAAAGACGAAATTACTAAATCAATCATATACTATAATTCGCTTAATCAATCATATTCTATTATTCGCTTATAATCAATCATATTCTATTATTCGCTTAGTTATCTTTGATCAATTTTTTTTTCACTTTTCGGAATTATCATTAAAATGAATAGTTATGTATAATGTGACAAACAAATATGTACATTTTATATGGAAATTATGTTAAATTATTTTTTAACAAATTCATATTTCTAATTTACAACAAATATGTTCTTATGGTTTGCAATTATATAAAATATGTACATATTTCTATGCATTAGCACCAATACGATACATATAAGCATTGCTTATATACGATTAAACAAACCTGCTTGCATTAGCAGAACTGCCCTCACATGTTCCAAAAATTGGAAATTGACGTTTCTTTTCCTCTTCTTAGAAACATTGATGAACCAAGAATTTGCATTGGAACCTTAGTACCAAAGAAAAAGATTATGAACAATATCAAAGCTACAGGTTTAAAGTGTTTTACTTATTGAGTGAAATATGCTTCTCCATTATTTTCAAAACTATTATTGTTATTTCAAGGGATCTGTAAAATATATGCAAATATGTTAACAAATGTTGTGGTTTGACTATTTTAATAATAATATATAAGCCTGAATATACAAATGAAATTAGTCTTATTATTATTTTTTCCAATTTTTGTTTTAAGTTGTGGGAAGGAATGTCGAAATAAGACGATGACCATAAAGCATAAAACCCATTAAACGAAAATATTCACTAAAAATGATGGTATTCTTTAACCGGCCGGCGTATGCATCAATGTAGTAGAGTATTGCAATCGATAAAATATATTTGCAAACTGCAATACGACCCTCTTCAGAACAGCAAAATTTCTGGATTGATAAATGATTATAAGTCTACATGAAATAGGACGCTAAACCAATAGCAATGAACCAGTGTACCTATTTTGTATGACGAGTACGGTGGTTTCGGAGTCAGTAATTGACAATTGTGACATCCAATAAACAAATATATTTACGCTCACCTAATTGTTCGTGACACATTGAATTATTTGAATTAAATCTTTGGAATAAAATTTTAACTTTTTTCTAACCGTAATCTTTTGCCATCTACATTTATAAAAATTATTTAATTATTATTTGTCTGTCAAATGTGTTTTAATTTTAACATACATTTAATAAGTAAATTTATCTATAGCTTTAGAGACATTTACTTAATGGCTTTTGCTGACTGTAAAATGATACTATTACATTGTTTTCAAACTTTTTATATATTACCCGGCAGGACCCGGCGTACGTTGCTACACCTATAAAAAAGTTTGTGTGCGTACATTTTGTAGGAATAACAATTAGTAAGAATAATTTCAAAGAGTCGTAATGAGAATAGAAAGAGCCTATTTTAATTTTTCCATTTGGGAAATATGAATAACAGAGATCATTAGCATTCTAGCTGATCAATCCAGATAGTTTGAAAATTGAACGGAAAACATTTGAAAGTTGATTAAACACTTGCAATTTTTCGCGTTAAATGGCTTAGTGACCTTCAAAGCATTCGTTTATTGGGTGTTACAGTTGTCAATGACTTACTCTGGAACCGTCATACTTGCGGTACAAAATAGGCACACCGCATCAAAATTTTTGTTTTATCGTACCATTTCATGTTGACTAATTTCATTTATCAATCTATCCAGATTATTTGCTGATCTTAAATAAAGTCAATTTGGATTTTCAAATATATTTTACCAATTATTTCCAATGTTCTACGTGCGCTTTGTATGTTTTTATTAGTAATGGAGCATGTCACTGAAAGAAAACTTTGAAGAGCAGACTAAATATGCATAGCGCTGATGTTTGATACTAATCGAAAAACCGGTTTAAGAATGGCAGCATTTTTAGTGAAGGTTTTCGTTTTTTGGGTTTTGTCGATTTAAGGCCATCGTCTTATTTCGACATTTCTGCCAGAGTTTAAAATTTGGACAAACATAATATTGTTACGATTACAGAAAAATCTAGACGATTACAGAAAGATCTAGACGATTGCGGTCGCTTCCGGGAAAATAAAATCAACAAAACACAACAGAAAGTGAATGAAATGAATAGTGTAGTTGTTGTTGTACCTGTTCTTAGAATTAAGGTCTACAGAAAACAAATGATTTTATGAATCAAATCAACGTAACGTAAAATAATCGAATATTCTAATATTTTCTCAAGGTTTCTAAAAAGTGACCGTGAAATTTCTAGAGATTAAGCAGAATGTATATAAGGAAATTACCTCTTGTAGTTTTTAGTTAGTTTTATTTTAAACCTGCGATAGTGAAGTTAAAATTATAAAAGTGATCTTTAAATTAGTTTTTGTGTAAAGTTATAAGTGTAATAAAGTTATAAGTGTTATTGAGTAGAAATATTTTGTGTATTATTTTGAACGTGGTGTACTGGAAATTTCTACAATAAACCGTTGGAGTTTCTGAAGCTGTTGAGAGAATATTCTAGTTAGGAATATTGTTTGCTGTATTGTTTTCTTATTGTTGTGGAACAATTGAGTTGTTGAATACTTAATAAAACCTGGCGTTTGTGCTTACTAATCAGTGATCGAACTCAGAAGAGATTGGGAATTGCATTTATCGAATTGTGGGTTAGGCCAATTCGAAGGAAGTTTGGAAAAACGTAACAATATAATACAAGAAAGGAAGTAAAATCACACATAACTAATTGACAATAGTCTTAGAGCAACCCAAAACTTTTTTTAATTCGTCAAGAAAGGTGTGCAGAACTACTTTAAACAACTTCTAGTTTCTGGACTTGGCACGAAAGTGGCCAATTTTTTGATTTTGAGCCAAAAATTAAAAAATACTCAATATCTCGGGAAAAAGTTAATGAATTTTCATAAAAATAGGTAGGCGGGTTTTTTGGGTCACTGATTAGGGCGATGATACATGTAAAAGAAATATCTTTCAGACATAAAAAATTTCGCATTTAATTGGTTGAGGGGCGGTAACATTTTTTCAATTTCAAAAAAGTATTTTTGACTGAAAGACAGAAAAAATATCTGTAAGATATAAAAACATAACCTAAAAAGATATTTTTTGCTTGACAGTTAATTGATTTTAAAAGTAAGTTTTACCAATAATCAATTACAATTAACTTAATTTGATTATTTAATTACAATTAAAATAATTTGTTTACTTATTCATATAGATTTAGGCATTTTCACATTGGACCAAATTTTAATTCTTTTGTTGCGATTATCGCCTAGTCTAAATGTACATGAATAAGTAAACAAATTATTTTAATTGTAGCTAAATCATCAAATTCAGTTAATTTTAATTGTTTATTGGTAAAACTTACTTTTAAAATCAATTTTTCAGTTAATCAGTTTTAACTGTCAAGCAAAAAATATCTTTTTAGGTTATGTTTTTATATCTTACAGATATTTTTTCTGTCTTTCAGTCAAAAATATTTTTTTTAATTTTAAAAAATGTTACCGCCCCTCAACCAATTAAATGCGAAATTTTTTATGTCTGAAAGATATTTCTTTTACATGTATCATCGCCCTTATTTTTATTATACAAATTTTATACATCTGAGTTGTTAAGTGCTTTGTACTTATAGGTTGTGACTCAATTCCCAAAAAGAAATCATTGAATTCATTACCAATTTCCTCGACACTTACAACTCACTTTACACTTCCTCGTTACTTAACACTGTCCTTGTCAATTACACTAACAATTTCATGTATCATAATTCAAATCCAAATCTGACAAAATAGTTGGTTTAGAAAAGTCAGAATTGTATTTTAGTTCGCGTACTCAACACGTAATTCACATCATTTTTTATTTCTAAAAGTTGTCAGAATTTCAAAATTTTGAAGTTTTGACAATTTGCTAAAAAAATCCCATATAATGTAAAAACATTTCCATAATATGGAGTCTAATGACAGTGGAAAAATTCAACTTAAGTAAAAATAAATAAGGAGTCTAATGACAGTGGAAAAATTCAACTTAAGTAAAAATAAATAAGTGATGAAGAAGTTTCAACTTTGAAATTGTCATCGCCTCAACGGCGTAATCGATAGCGTGTCTGCCCAAGGATTCAAGCCGGGCACTGACGAGGGTAGGTTCGAATCCGATCCGAAACACGAAAAATGTGAATTGGAGTTTTTTTTCTGAAAAACTTCAAACCATACCTTTGAATTGAAAAAATTCCAATTACTTCTTTACTTACTTGAGTTTAATGGATCTCAAAAATCTAAAATATATTATTGTGTTTTTTTTTTTAAATTAAAACTATTTTCAAAAAAAATATATTATTGTGTTTTTTAAAAATTAAAATTATTTTCAAAAAAAAATATATTATTGTGTTTATTAAAAATTAAAATTATTTTCAAAAAAACATATATTATTGTGCTTTTAAAAATTAAAATTATTTTCAAAAAAATATATTATTGTGTTTTTTTTAAAAAATTATAATTATTTTTCAAAAAAAAAAAATATATTATTGTGTAAAAAAATTAAAATTATTTCATTAAAATAAATAAATATGTATAAAAAAAAAGAAGTTATTGCAGTGGAAAGTGTTGTAAAAAAATAAAAGAAAGAAATATAATTAAAATATTTAAAATATTATATTAACAGTGTTGAATTTAATACGAGCAAAACACAGGTACTTGTATGCTATTTTTCTAGATTGTCCACTAATCCGTTTCCATTAAAGTTTGACACCAAAGATCTTGTGGAGAAAGAATCTTTAAAACTTCTAGGAGTAGAAGTTAAAAACAATATGAAATGAAATTCTCATATTTTAAGCCTAGCTTAAACTTAATATTTATATGCAAATTAACTCCAAATAACTTTGATCTAGTTTGCTTAAATTTAAATACAAAATTTTCAAAGCCAACTGAATCTAATTTTAATAAAAATCCTACTGTTGACGATGTTGCATCTGTTGCAATATTAGGAACCGAGAATACTGTTTTGCATTATCTTGACAAGTTTGGAGAGTTATGGTATATGACTAGGCAGTGGACGAGATGAAGAAGAAGTTTATCCTCTTTTAGAGTTTTAGGATAAATAGCCTTGGACCGATGTTGGTTGTCAAATATACTGAGGTTTTATTAACGAGCTTTAAGGACGCAGTCAACATGTTGGTATCAGAGTTAGACAAGAAGTTTAAATTCCTTGAATTCCCGTTTTATTATCAAACAAGTTAGCCGTCTTAGCACCACGCTCGCAGAGTTGCTCGGATTCGGGTGTGCGAGAATAAAGATGTTGACAGAAGCAACTGCAATCGGTCATGTGCCATTTAGAGTTTTGAAGTTGGCAGAGGATTCTCGCGTGATTGATAGATCGGAGACTATACTAGATTGATTGACTCTCGATTGGTGGTTGTATTGTACGTCAGTATTGATGAGATAAATATTAGTGACCTTTCGATTAATACCTGATTTAATCATTGATATTGACATGTTAGGTTTCAACTGCTTGTTATTCTGAATCACATAAGTCATCAAAACGAATTGTAAAGGCCCGAACGGAAGCAACATTGTTTGTGTACTATCGTTATGTTTTTTCAAATGTTTAACATGCTATAGCACTCGATCGTTTTGGTTAGTTAATTTTGGTAACGTTGACCTTCAGTTATGTTTATCTTAGTTTAAGCTGCACTGATAAGTTAGACACGATCCTGAAGTAAGGCGTGCACTCTTGTGTTATTGATTTTTGTGAGGTGTTTCCAAAGCATCGTTTTCAAATGCTATTTTGTTTTAATTATTATCCATAAAAAAATTTTGAATTGTTCATTAAATTGGGGAACACTCGTTATTCAAAACTCTCTGCTAAGACCAACACAACCTAATAAAAATACATGGCAACAATAAAGTTAACGGCTACCACCGTCCGTAAAAGTATAGTGTTGTCTGACTGTTTACTACTGTTACATAGACGAATATGTAATACTTAAACATTTTCAATAGAAATGATTTCCGTTATATTTTTGTCACCTTTACCGAGAAAACTATTGAATTATCATATATAAATATAAAAAAATTCAATGCTACGAAACTTTTCCCAATAGTTTTTCATTAAAATGTTATCAATATTTCTTGAAAAGTCACATAAAATTTTCATTCATCAACATACTGACCAAGCACATTAAAAATTTTATATTTACATAAACTAACACACATTAACAAAACGCCCAGAAAATCAATATTAAAATGGATTTCTTTTTTATTTGTTTTTTTGGTCCAATGTAGTGTTTTTGTTATTTGTAAATTTGTTTATCTGTTTTCCCCATACTGCTACGTATAATCAATTCCTGGACAAATTTACAAAAAAAAATTGACATGAAATTTGGTTGGGGTTATACAGAAGAAAATTTGCCGAATTATTGATTTAGTATTGATTTTTTTCTGGCTTTTTGGCTGTTCTCATTTGTGTTGGACAATTTCTGATGTAATCTATCTTCCCCTTTTATAGCGTTGTACATCCCAAACAATAACGTTTAACATCAAATTTTGGTATCGACCTTTATTTTATAACCTATAACATCTGTGCTTGCATCCACATTTTAAAACAAAAATTTGAACCAGGATAAAACACATAACATTGGAAAAAACAACACAAACAAAAAATCCAGGCCTAGGCTGAATGTTCTTTTGTTACTCTCTCTCTATTTTCATATAACAAATTTTTCGTTGTACGGAGCAACAAATCATAAAATTTAATATGAAATATATGTCTGACCCAGATTTTTATTTCAATGGATGTATTGTTTGTTGGTTTAAATAAATCTACACATTTCGATATCGATACACATATATATATTCGATTAAAATGCATTTTTGTGTTTCTATGTATATTCGAGTTTCTATAGATTTTCTGCAATTTGTTAAAATTATGCATTTTCTTGTTTTCCCTCAATGGACTAATTTATTTGTGTTCGATTTGAATTTTTCATTTATTTTATATACACGAATTGCGGAAACCAAGCGAACAAAACGAGGATTAGCTTATAAATAAAAAAGAATGATTCTTTATTTATAAGCAAAAGAATTGAAATTTTAAGAGTTCCATTTTTCTAGTTTCGTTTAAGTAGGAAAACATAATTTCTAATAAAATTGTTAGTTTTATTTAAATAAATGAGATTTATCTTTCTTTATATAGTATATCCTCATTTTGTCATTCTATTTTCATTGGTGGCAAACTGTTTCAAATTGCAATTAAATGAATATTTTTTTATTTCATTTTTTCAAATAAATTTTCATTTTAGTGAAAATCTGTTTCAAACGTGATTTTATTCATAAAAAGAAACATTTCATTTGAAATAAAATTTAATGAAAAATTCTGATTTTTAAATCTTAAAAATTTGAATTTAATGAGTTATGAATAAAAATATTTCTGGTAGAAGAATTTTTTTGTTGATGCGATACCCAACATTAAAAAATATTGTTTAAACATACTCATATGTTTATGTAACGAGTCAACAATAAAAATAACAATCTTTTGTAAGGAATAGAAAAATAAAGAAAATCATAAATATTGCAAGCAATAAACAAAGATAAAAAAAAAATAACGAAGAATAAGTAATTTTGCTCGAAGGTATACAATAAAAACATATTTATAAAAGTTCTCTTTCATCATCTTGATCATTATAATCATCAAAACAATAAGAAACAGAAGTGTGTAGTAGAAGAAAATTTTGATATCAGATTTTATGTAGGGGGTCGGCCTCTATTAATATAATTTGCGGGAAAGATAAAAACAAAAATGTACATTAATTTCTTTGTTAAGAATTGTTAGGGTTATCGATTAGAGTTCGTTATTGTTGTTTTTTGATTCGTTTCAATAAAATGAAAATTTCGATGGGTTTTCCGTAATAAATGTTTACAGAATATTGTATGTAGAAAGGGTATGGAGGCTTGGGTGTGTGTTGATTGTAAAACCTGAAAGTGTGCTGATTTGCACCCAGAGAAATATTTGGATAATGCATACTTATAAGGAATAACCTATACAAAAATTAAGCGCTATTTTCAACCGTTCCTTGTTTAAGAATAAAAGTCACTT
>CAVNZG010001005.1:0-65000 GCA_963693315.1 Diogma glabrata
ATCAAAAATTTTAGTTTAACAAATAAAATTTTGGACTCGAAATGCACATTTTTAAAAACTGATATCTTTATAACAAAACTAAACTCTTTCTCTAAATTTTGGCATGTTTTAGAGTAAGTTTGGAAAAAAATTTAACAAATGCTTAAAGCATTGGAATCAATCGAAAGAAACAAATATGGAAAAAAAACCTATATGGAACATATATGCAAAAATTGGTTTATTTACGATATCTTATAACTAATTTGTTGGGATTTATGTTATTCTTTATTGGATAGCAGAATTTGATTAATTTGTGTTTGATAATGTTATAACATATAAACTGAGCCCAGCATGAGGCTTCTCAAGGGTCATTAAGCAGCCCCACGATTTGTAACTATTAGTTTACGGTGAGTTTACCAGATCAATATACGGTTAATTTTTGAATTAAACTTTCAAATTAAACTGTTTCAATAAATATTATGACGTAGCTGCTTTTGCTAATAACTCTCACAAGTTTCAACACGACACATAATTTTTCGTTTGTTCTCGTGCACTCAACGGTTAAAAATCTTAAAGTACATATTATAAATACATTATTTCGCTTAGCTACATCCTCAAATCGAATTTAAATTCTCCATTAAATTTAAAATTATATAAAAAATTTTCGAAATAAAAAACAATTACCTTAAAATAGCTTTCTTTGTCTTTAATGTCTATAATCTTTATCATACTCAAATCTAATTTTGCATTTCAATATGTTTCTCGTGATGAGTTTATTTCCCTTTACATTTTCATATTTTGTTTCTTGGAATGAGAACAAATCAATAAAATGATGGAAAAATCTGACATGTGTGTAGGAGCAGATCTTTCAGATTTGCATATAGACAAACTTTATTTAATAAATAATTCATTCAAAAAATAACATAATAATTTATTATGAATAAAATTTGAAACGAAGCATCATAATAAATATTAGAATTTAGAAGCATTCATAAGATTTTTGATTTTTTCAAATGTATCCTAAAGTAAAATAGTTCATTTTTCAAAAATATTCCAAACTTTTCATACATATCCACCATCCTTTTATTAAAGCCAGATTGTTAGTATGGACCTTTCGTACAAAATAATATTAATAATATTGCTACGGGATAGCGTTTATCCCCACAGAATCCTAAATTTGGGAATCTCTTATTATCTGAAAAAAATCTAGCCTATCATTCCAAAGGGGAACGAGGAATAAATAAAAAAATTAATATATTTACTGTAAGTACCTTAACTTATAACTGTTGATTGAAGATTTGGTCTATGTGTTCCAATTCCCTTGACTAATCAACCAACTGTATTGGATGAACTAATTTGTGAACATCAGTTGCTGCTGCTGAATTACCCCTTCGTTGTTCGAAATGCCCAATTGAACATTGCTCTTAATCCTTTAACTTTCCACTTCATATTTTGCTTTAAATCCATACGGTTTCTACAACCGGAAAATCCACCATACACTCGACTGTTTCTAACTGTGGTAATATGCTTCGATCACTGTTATCCTTACTACTCATACTTTCGATAACATCATTGGATACTTTATTTTTCATGTACTGCCACTTTTATAAAGCAATCTTTTTCCTTTATGATAAATTAAGTATAAACTTAATGATAACAGAATGAAACACTTTGTTAAAAAATATATATATATTTCATCCAAATCACACACTAATGAAAACAAAGTTAACCTTTTTTCTGTATAAATTAAAACAATTTCTTTTTAAACTCAAAATAAAATGGAATTAGTATTTTTTTCTTTAATACGTTTTATTGAGTGTTTAATAACAATCTCACTTATCACTACATCCAACCATTCATCATACTGCTCATTCGCTATGTCATCCATCAATTCTAAATATAGTTGATTCCTTTTCTCATCCAGTTCTGCATTCATTTTTTCCTGTTCCCTCTCATTCACCACATTCATCACTTCACTCACAATCTCATGCATTACTTCATCTACCTCATTCACACCCGGCTTAACCGCTGCCTGACCCAACTCTCCTGGCCCCGGCCGACGCTTGCTCCTAAACGAGCCAAAATTTCTGACTGTGTGCATTTTTGAGTGTAAGAAATATAGTGTTAATCCAAATACAATTCTACACTATTGTAAAAACCAAATTAAATGTTAGAATTAGAATTTAATCTTTAGAATATTATATTTAATTAGAGAAAAACAAATAATGGTATTTTTAACACTGGCTCTACCAAGAACTCAAAGACCAAAAGGTTAATGCGAAAGCAGAATACAATTTCCTTTCAAATTCTAATAAGTCTTAGAATTGCTTATTATTTGTCTTCTTCAAGTAAATATTTATATATCCCAAAATTAAATGTACCTGTGCAGCATTTAATGGTCATTTGAATTCGTTATTGCAACTACCGCTGAATTCAATTCTCAAAAATTCCTTTTAAATTTATCAAATTGTGAAATTCTTAAAAATTATTAAAAAAATGAAAAAAAAAGAAAAATATACATATAAAAAAAAAACCCAACTGGTTCTTATCCAAACAAGTTCGAAGTCAACCAAACCGGTTGACACCGCCCAAATACATGAAAAAAAATGAAAAAAATATTTTTCGCGCCGAAAATAGCTCTAAATAACACAACAAATTCGTACCTAACGGTAACAAAACTCCACCGTAATCACGGTATTATATTACCAAAATATTCCCCCGGTCCGTTTTTGGTTCGGCGACAGATTGTTTAAAAATTTTTCAAGAATTCAAATTAAAAATTCCAAACATATTCCAATTTTTCGTTTCTGATATTTAAATTAAATTAAAAATTACATTTTACGTTACAGTAATTGATGGACAGATATTAGCTTTTGAAACCAACATGTATGTTGGTTGGTTTGTTCGATAATTTACCTGAAAGAAAAAAAAACAATTTATTCAAGGTATGTTGTACAAAGTGAATCAAGATCAAAATCATAAAAATTAATTTTTTAATGAAAAAATTCGATTTCTATGAATGAATATTGGCAATGCAAAATAATTTCTCTGTCCCAACAATAAATACAAAGAAGTCGATCATAAACGAATCTATCAGTGTTCATTCTTATATAATCACTCGAAGTGTTCATTCTTATATATAATCACTCGAAAATTAAATAACAAATAAAAATAATTAAAAATGAAAAGTTTTGCACATAAACAACAGTTCCGCGAAGAAAATGAAAATTTATTAAATATTTACCTTTTAGTCTCCTCATTTCCACTTGATTGGTCATCTTCCACACAAGAGAGCTCGAGATCTAGCAGTCTAGCAGATAATTTCAAAGTCTATAATTTCTAATCAAAATTCCTTACTCATAGACAATTTTGAGTTAGTTACAGATAGATAAAAATGCATAGCTTAATCGGAAACGGCGCTATGGACCGTACAGTCTGCGTGCCAGGACAAGTTCTGCCTCGTGCAACCTGTCCAACCCTTTCTAATCTTATCTAATCTACGTCACAAAAACAGCAAAAAAATTTTTTTCAAAAAATTGGCTAAAAAATAAATGAAATCATTTTTTGACACACTTGACATTATTTTTTTAAACAAACAAACTTATAATGCCATAATTCTCTATAATAATAATAATAAAATTTCATGTCATACAAATTATTAATTATATTTTGTTCCAAAAAATTGGGTAAAAAAATAAATAAAAATCTTTCTTTTGATACACTTGACAATATTTTTTTGACAAACTTATAATGGAATAATCTAGTTTTTGGTCTCACATACCAATCCCGACTATCCAGATTTCTCCATATTCTTTGTTCATAATGAGTAGTATCACTTAAAATGAACGTTTTTTAACCCCTTGTGCATCAATCACGAGTCTGACTCGTGAACATTTATTTTGCTTTGTGAAACAATCACGAGTCTGACTCGTAGAAATTTATTTTGCTTTCTAAGACAATCGCGAGTTAGACTCGTGATAACAAAATAAATTAAATTCATGCAATCACTTGACTTCATTTCAAAATTGTGATCGAACGGGTGAACCGATTTTAATGAATTTTTTTTTGTTTAAAAGGTACATAGTGACGCCTTATAAAAATATTACTTTAACAAAAAATATTCATATTTTTAGATGATTTTTTAAAATTTTATTTGTTCAAACATGGTGATTTCAAAAAGTATCGTTTTCTTCTCTTTCATAAATATATATATATATATATATATATATATATATATATATATATATATATATATATATATATATATATATATATATATATATATATATATAAATATATATATATAAATATATAAATATATATATATATATATATATATATATATATATATATATATATATATATATATATATATATATATATATATATATATATATATATATGTATATATATATATATATATATATATATATATATATATATATATATATATATATATATATATATATATATATATATATATATATATATATATATATATATATATATATATATATATATATATATATATATATATATATATATATATATATATATATATATATATATATATATATATATATATATATATATATATATATATATATATATATATATATATATATAAAATGGCGGAATCAATATGGCAGCTACAAGCTTACGGCCTCACTCTGAAAGTATAGAAATTTGGCTACCAACATAAATTTAAAATATCAACAAATGTGTTGTTTTACTTAGAATGTTGATAATTATAAGTAGTTTCAACTTCCGAGTGGTGTTAAATTTTTTATTCAAAATGGCGGCTCGTAAATATAAAATTAAAAAAATAAACAAATAACAAATCTCCCCTGTTTTTATATTTTCTTCTATAATTTTAAATATTCATTAACTTTTTACAAAAAACCTGGAAAATTGCACTCTGGAGATGTTTTTTGGAAATTATGGAAGTTTTGTCAATAATTTCCATAACAATCTTTCGGTATATATTAGCCGATATTTTTTAAAAATAATTTTCTACATGAAACTTCAAAATAAATAAATCAATAAATAAATAAATAAATAAAAAAATAAATAAATAAATTAATAAATAAAAAATAAAAATAAATAAAAAAAATAAAATATATGTATAAATAAATAAACAAAAATAACTAAATGAAAAAAAAAAATAAAAATAAATAAAAATTATTAAAATAAATAAAAATAAATACACCTATCCCCCGTTTTACACGGTAGATACGTTCCTGATAAAAACGTGTTAATCGAAAATATAAATTTTGTATGGAAAACCGTGTTAAACGAAAAATGTGGGGTTTTGGTCATTTCTTGGGCGACAATCAGATTCGGTAAAACATAAAAGTACCAGTTTAATCACATAAGATATCGACATAACAGTTAAATTGATTTTCAAAAAGAAACATGCAACATAACCAATAAGAAATTCACAGAAAAATAAAAAGTAATTATACATGCACATACTAGCATGTTGACCTAAATCAAACCTAACTTAACTTGATTCAGTTCGGTGTGACTTGGAAGTTAAATCTGTAATTAATAACTGTGCTTTCTTTTCAGCTAAATCTTGCAAACATCCTCATATTGAATTAAAAATTCGTTGAAAGTTCGCAGAAATCAGAGAGCTAGTTCACTATTCGGATTATGTTGTTGAAAGTAGTTGCATTATTTATTATCTTCTGGTATAATGGTTGCAATAAAGAAGTTTGAATTTTGGGTAGAAATACAATTTATCCATTTGTAAGCTGCAAATCTTGTGAATGACATGGAGCATTGTCCAGTAAAAGAAGATCCTTAAATATTATTTTGATTAAATACTACTTTACTTCTGGTACGTAAGAGTTATAAGACAAATCAATGAACAATGTGGCTTTAGCCCAAGCTTTTGTATTGGCATTCCAATAAATGGAATGATTTGTTTATTCCTTTTTACCTGGACGCTTTGCCACCTAAGCCTTATCACTCTTTAGTATTGAAAACCTGATCAGCAGTCAAATTCTCTAATTGTGAAACGGTGAAGTGATAAGTTTTTTAATGAACAGAAACGATGGAATTTTTAACGCTTCGCCGCTTCACAGTTACAGAATTTGGCTGCAGGACAGTAAGATGTACCGGCATTAATTTCAGTCAATTTTAGTGGGTACATACTGTCGTGCTGTATCTAAATCAGTAGATGCGCTTTTTAATTTTAAATTTTTGCAAAAAATGCCCGTGTTTAAATATTTCGAACCAACCATGACTTGCAATAAAACTTAAAAGGCATTTTATTTGAATAGATGGAGTAGATCTATTTAAGTAGAGGGCAACTATTTCACATTCCAAAAATTTTAAAGTCTTACTAGTTATGATATTGGTACCAATTGGAATACGTCTTTGATATTGGTCTTCAAGCCATATCATTAATTTATTTTCCATTGTTTTTATTTTTTTTTTAAATAACATGTGTTGTGTAGTAGGAATTACAATATGTGTCAAAACAACAAATAAAAACTTTTAACATCACGGTCACCTCTATAACATGCGTTCAACGATATTGATGGACGCTAATTTTAATTGTTTGTGTTCTTTAAATTTTTTTGAATTGATAACTAAACAATAAATCCAATCATTTAATAAAATATGACAGACTCCAATATTTCATTATAGGATAGAATAAGATCTCACTGCTATAGCCAGTGTTGTATAATATCTCACGTTAACTCGTATGTCAACAGATATAATTATTTACTTACAAATTAACTATGACCATTGATACACCTACGCATTTTGTATCTAGTTAATAACGATATATTGCTTAAAATCAAGTATCAACTGATTTACATAGAGAATCTCTTACATACCTTTGCTGATTTACATCAACATGTATTTTCAAAATTTTGCTTTGAACACTCAAATGCGTTTTTTGTTACAAGTTTCTTGTTTTAATTACAACCTGTATGTATATGGTATACCAGAAGGTTTAATTAAAATAAAGTAGATATAAGTGCGTGTAATACCAAAATTTGTCTTTTTTTTTAACTTTTTTTTTTTTGGAAATTTTGATTTCAAAAACCGTGTAAAGTCGAAAACGTGTTAAACGAGTGCCGTGTAAAGCGGGGGATAGGTGTAGAAATAAATAAATCAATAAAAATAAATAAAATAAATAAAAACATATAAAAAATAAATAAATAAATAAAACAATAGAAAATAAATAAATAAATAAATAGATAAATAAATAAATAAATAAATAAATAAATAAGTAAATATTAGTAAATAAATAAATAAATAAATAAATAAAAAAATAAATAAATAAATTAATAAATAAATAAACAAAGATAAATAAAAATAAATAAAAATAAATAAAAATAAATAAAAAAAATAAAAATAAATAAAATAAATGAAAAAAATTAAAATATATAAATAAATAAATAAAAATAAATAAATGAATAAAAATAAATAAAAATAAATAAAAATAAATAAAAATAAATAAATAAATAAAAATAAATAAAAATAAATAAAAATAAATAAATAAATAAAAATAAATAAAAATATATAAAAATAAATAAATAAATAAATAAAAATAAATTAAAATATGTAAAAATAAATAAATAAATAAAGAAATACAAAAAGTAAAAAATAAAAAAATAAATAAATAAATAAATAAAAAAGTAAATAAATTAATTAATAACTAAATAAATCAATAAATAAATAAATAAATGAACAAATAAATAAATAAATAAATAATTAAATAAATAAATAAATAGATAAATAAATAACTAGATAAATAAATAACTAGATAAATACGCAAGTAAGTAAGCAAGCAAGTAAATAAAAAAATAAATAAATAAATAAAAATAAATAAACTACCAACATTCTTCGTCCAAGAACGCATATGTTGATATTTAAAATTTGTGCTGGCAATTCTAAATTGCTATACTTTCAGAATGAGGCCGTAAGCCTATATCCGCCATATTTATTCCACCATTTTGAATTTTGAAAAGGGGCACACGACATTGGAAACAAGAGACATAAGCTACAATTTTTGCCTATAAACCTTCTGAAAAACCTAAATCATTCTGAAGAGCAGGGGGTCTCCGAGTTGCAAAGAATGCCTCATATATATAGTTATTACTTAATTCAAATAAATAAGTAATCATTTCAAACACATAATTTATCTTAACACATAAAACTATATGTTTTATGTATTAAAATTTAATACCTTTAAAACAAAAAAAGTTCAATAAAATCCCTGCACTAGTTTTTAGTAAATTTAAATTTACAGTAAAATAAATCTTTCAAACATAAAAAAATAAAACATAAAATTAAGATTTTTGTTTAAATCGCAAGGTCTGAAAACTTAAAACTAATATAAAATATAATTCTTTTTTATCAGTATAGTACTTTTAAAAAGCCTAACTGAAGTACCTTTCAAACAAAAAAAAAATTATTAAAATCGCTTCACCCGTTCGAGCACAATTTAACTTTTAACTTTCATGTTTCTTAAAAAAGTTCGAGCCACCCTGTAGCTTAGAACTAGTGAGAAAATAAAAAAATAAAAAACACGTGCTAGTTTTTTTTTATTATACTAACGATCACCAAAGTTTCAAGAAAATCGGAGCATTTTTTTAAAAGAATTATTTTCGGCACAAAATTTTTCAAACAAATAGTTCAACCAAACATAAATTTTTTTAAACAAATAAAACTTTAAGAGGTTAAGCAAAAAATATGCATATTTCCTTGTTTTGACACACTTGACGATTTTTTTGACACACTTCCGGTACAGTTATCAAAAACACATAGTCCTTTCGGCTCTTACTATTGAGTGTATCTATTTTTAGAATTCAAAATTTTTCAAATCCCTTCAGCCGTTTTCTAGATTTTTGCTGTTTTAGAATCAGTAGGTCCTAAAACGTCGAGAGCCGAAACGCCAAAAAAGTGGGGGTAAGAATTTCACTTTTAGCTCATGAATGTAATACTTAGGTCTTTCAGACCGAAGTAATTTGTTTTAAATGTGAGAGAGAGGTATGTCTATAATTGTGTGCTAAATTGAAATTTATAAGCAATTATTAACTAGGACGAAGCGAAGCTAAGTTTAGGGTAAAAAAAAAATGAAGATCAACAATAACCTAAAACATTTAATAATTATTCATTGTTTAATTTTGTACCCCTCTAAAATCAAATCAAAATATGTGCGTTCACCATAGCTTTCGTCTGTTGTATTCTTACCCAAAAAATCTTAAACAAACATTTAAATTTTGAGTTTAAGTTTAAATAATAAAATAATAAATCAAAATCAAGTGAACAGAAAGAAAAACAAAACGAAATGTTTTGTGAAGAATTTTTGAGCATTTGCGAGGGATGAATATTAATAAGACCGAATCCGTAGTGTATTATAAAACGTCAAAATTAACATAAGCATTAACGAGGCTAACAAAAATAACAAATAGAAAATATCCTTGTTTTTGTTTTAAAAATTTTAATGTAATTAATTTGGTTTATTTAGATTTTATTTAATGAAAACACGTTGAGAATACTCAATGCAATAGGGTGGTATGTAAAACGAAATGGCTGATGAACAACACGAAAATCAAATCTGAGATTTTAAATGATTAGCATTACTACTTAGTTCTATCAATGCTAGATCTTTCAGATACCAAGACCAAGACCAAATATTTAAAATTTCCTAATCTCTGATTTCATAAACATTCTATAAATTAAAAATTTGTATATGTAATTTTAATGATAAACATTAACACACATATAACCCTTTTCTTATCTCATTTCCCATCTAATTTAATTTAAAATTCTATTTCCTATTCAACATAAAAAGTAAAAAAAGAAAATTAACACAAGTTGACAGAAAGACTTTAATCTTTATTAAGTTTGCAGTGAACGAGAAAGTGTCATTAGTAGAATTTTCATTATACGGAATATTAAATTCATTAGAAAAATTTAGTAATGAAAAATTTCGTTAGTTAAAATGTTGAGTGTTCGTACCTATAGCTGTTATTGATGAGTATTTTAAAATTTTGCTTAACCAACATAAGTCCACCGTTTCACATCTATAAACTTTTTTCTTATCATTTTCTTATATCATTTCAAAATTTAAGGATATTTCATTGTAATCCTTTTCCGCTCCATCCAATCTTAAGTACATCTTCGTAGTGTGAATCTGAAGCAACCATTTTCAATACGTGCTTGACTATGCTCATATATTTTTTTTATTTTGGAAAATAAATTTTCCATTATTTTTTTTTAAGATTTTCTTTTAACATATTCTGTTTTTCTCATGTTTGTTGAATTTTTTACTTTAGCGAAAAGATAAAAGTAAGAAGTAAAAGTTGTTATTTAATTTTCGTTTCTTATTTATGTTTTTTATTTCATGTTTTTAAGATAAAACTGCTTATATTATATTTTTTTTTTAATGTAACTGAAGATGAATTTAAGAAGATTATTAGAATTCAGTTAAAGGAAATATATTTTCAAATCAAGATTACATTAATGTTTTTGAAAAAAGAAATATGATTTGACTGTAAATCGTAGAAAATAAAAACTAAAAGCATTTTAATTTAAAATCAAAAGAAATGTTTTAATATGGTTTGTCAAGTCGGCAGTTAAGAAAATTTTGGTGATAATACGCGAAAAATAAATAGCTTTTATGTTACACGGTTTCAGGGTTTATTCATGGTGTACAATTTAATTTTATTTGCGTGCTCTTTTCTATGTTTAAAATTTCATTTTCAAGTTGAAAAAAAATTATTTTTTATTTCGTTTTTACTCCTAAGAGTGAAATTTTTTTTGTCAACCTTGAATGAGTTATTTTGTGTGGTTTCGTGGTATTTATATAATTATTCAACAATCATATATTTTTTAGGTGCAATATATTTATGATATTTTTCAACAATCACCTATTTTTTTGGTGCAATGAATTTTTTTAGAATATTTTTCAAGTTTTGTATGATATTATTTAGCAATGACCATTTATTTAGGTACAACGAGTTTTGGAATGAAATTTTTTTATAATCGCCAGTTTATTTTTGGTACAACAATATATTTATGAAATTATTCAGCAATCACCTATCATTTATTATAATTTTCATGCATTATCCATTCATTTTGATGCAACAATTAATTTATGGTATTACTCAACAATCACCTATTATTTTGCAACGATAATTTTTGGTGCAACGATAATTTTTTTTATAATATTGTTCAACAATTGTCTATTTGTTTTGGTGCAAAGATTTTTGTACGATATTATTGAACATTCCCCTATTTTGGTGCAATCTTTTTTTTAACTTTACTTCTTACCATTATTTCCATTCATTCGAAAACTTTCGCGTGTATCCAGCTTTTTCAAATGGCCGAGGATAAAATTACCGAGTCCACGTACTGAAGCTAGTCACATTTTAGTGAATTATGGAATCTTTTTGGTTGGGGGATCTCCTTTAGCTTCCGAGCAGCAACATTTAAGCTTGTCCGTAAAATTATTAAAGCCCTATAAACATGAGCCTGTGACCAACATGCAAGGGTCAGACTCGCTGTTTAACATGTAATTATAGGTCCCATCACTTTTTAGACCGCCCTTCAAATGACATGATTTCTTAAAGAATGTCAATATCAGAGATTAGTATCTCTTTCGAGAAGCAGTATCCTGAAATTACTGCAACAGTTCAAAAAAAAGCGGGAAAAAAGAAAATCAAAAGTTCACTTCCATGACTCTTTGCTGTAAACATGCGAGAGCAGGATGCTCCTTATAGCGTTCTCTGCTAGATGATCGGCCAAAATCATTTACTGATCATTAGGTTTTCTCGTAATACCACAGGTTATATAACTAGGCATAATTGGGTTGCCAGTGATGGTGTAAATATTATCTAAGAGAATGGTAAGACAACAAACCTACAGCTCATAAAACATAAAACCAGCAGTTTTAGATTCGACAGTGATCTTCTGAAGTATTTGACCTGCTTTGTTGAAAGTCGGTCGGTCCAGGACCAACCGGACCAGCTCACTGGTGAATAGGAGAGGCGTAAGCAAAAAGTGTGACCCGATCGGCTTTCTCAAGTACTATGGGGTAAAGCATCAATGTTAGCCACAGCTTTACATTAAGGTTGGACTCGTAGTGGTTGTGGTTGGAGAAATTCTGATATATGGGAGGCTCTAGGGCCGCTATGTGGAATCATTATCATTAGTCTTTAAGGTAGAATGGGTTACCCTGCGGTAAGGGAACCCGAGCAGGTGAGCCTGCTTAATAAGCTCCCTAGATGGGATCTCTGTTTAGATATGTATTACAAAACTAACACGAAACATAAATGCGTTGCCCAAAAATCATAACACATCATAAATTAACATAATTTAGTGAAAAGATTATACAATCAGCAAACTACTCAAAAACCTCTTCATTTAGCGTTCCGAGAAAATATTTCAAAATCACAAATTCATATTTCTTTGAAAATTCCAAAAATATTGTAAAAATTAAATAAAATCAAAAATTCAAACTTTTTTCAAACAAAATCCTAAAAATATTTCAAAAATTATTACAAAATCAAAGATTAAAACTTTGTTCAAAAACTCTAAAAATATTGCATAAATTATAATAATATCAAAAATTGTATCTTTTTCCAAAAAATTATAAAAATTATAATAAAATCAAATATTTAAACTTTTACTAAATTCTAATAATATTCCAAAAATCTTAAAAATTCAAAAATTCAAACTTTTTCCAAAATTCTAAAAATATTGCAAAAAATATAACAATATCAAAAATTGAAACTTTTTCCAAAATTATAAAAATTACAATAAAATCAAAAATTTAAAATTTTTCAAAATTATTAAAATATTCCAAAAATTCTTACAAAATCAAAAATTGAAACTTTTCCAAAATTCCAAAAATATTTCAACATTTTTACCAATTCAAAAATTTACATGTTCAATTATATTTACGTAAACAAACAGGTAAATCTTTTTTCCATAAAATTATCTAAAAAAATAAATGAAATCATTTTTTGACACACTTGACAATATTTTTTTGACAAACCTATAATGCAATAAAATTCCCAATAATAATAATTTCATGTTCATTATACATTTCATTTCATACAAATAACTAATTTTATTTTTTTCTAAGAAAATAAATGAAAATCATTCTTTTGACACACTTGACATTATTTTTTTGACTAACTTATAATTCTCAATAATAATAATAAAATTTCATGTCGTACAAATAATTAATTTTATTTTTCCAAAAAATGGGGTAAAAAATAAATAAAAATCTTTCTTTTGACACACTTGACAACATTTTTTTGACTAACTTACAATGCCATAATTCTCAATAATAATAGTAAAATTGCATGTCAAACAAATAATTAATTTTATTTTTTTCCAAAAAATTGGGAAAAACAATAAATAATCTTTCTTTTGACACACTTGACAACATTTTTTGACAAACTTATAATGCAATAATCAAATACTAGATTCTCTAGAATCTCACATACCAATCCCGACCATCCGGATTTTTTCACATTCTTTGTTCCTACTCATTATCACTTAAAATGAACGTTTTTTAAGCAAAAAATATGCATATTTCCTTGTTTTGACACACTTTCGGTACAGCTATCGAGCCCATCGTCCTTTCGGCTCTTACCATTGAGTGTACCTATTTTTAGAATTCAAAATTTTTCAAATCCCTTCAACCGTTTCCTAGATTTCGTCGGTTGTGACGGCCGGACGGCCGTGCGGTTGCTTTTTTAGAATCAGTAGGTCCTAAAACGTCGAGAAATGCCAAAAAAGTGGGGGTAAGAATTTCACTTTTAGTTCATGAATGTAATACTTAGGTCTTTCAGACCGAAGCAATAATTATAAAAACAGTATTAAAGAATCAATAAGTCAGAAATTTTCACTCCTTAAAATTTGTTGCATCTCTCACAATTTCTTAACCCAATAATTTGTTAACTGAATGGTGCCAGAAGCAGTAATTTCGTTTTCTGAAAATGTTCGGGGGCTATTTACTATTTACAATTTAATATTTACTATTTGCTATTTGCTATTTACTGTTTACTATTTTCTATTTACTATTTCCTATTTTCGATTTACTATTTACTATTTATTATTTTCTATTTACTATTTACTCTTTACTTTTTACTATTTACTATTTACATTTACTATATACTATTTACATTTTAATATTTACTATTTACTAGTTACTTTTTACTATTTACTATATACTATTTAATATTTATTATTTGCTATTTACTATTTACGATTTACTATTTACTTTTTTACTATTTATTGTTTATTATATACTATTTACTTTTTACTATTTACTAATTATTATTTACTATGAAATCTTACCTTTCCGATACGCTCGTGTTTTAAACTTTCATACTTTTATAATGTGCTCTTAATACAACATACTATTATATTTACTATCGTAGAAAAAATTGCATTTCCTTCTTCGTGATGAAAACGTTTTTCGTTTATAAATTCCCCGCACTCGGCGCTAACACGTCTCGTGAGCAAATGTTCACTCACAAAAAACAATGTGTTCATCTTTTGTAAAAAATACATATATGTACATACTATTATTGCTTTTTAAAAAAATACTAAAAATAATAACAAACAAGCTTGCAAGTGAAACAAAAACGTAAACATTTATAATCGAATGTTTTTGTTAAAAACAATTTTCCCTTTTTTGTTTTTCAATTTTCTTCTGCGTCTACTTTTCTGTATGAATTTATTTATAACAAAAAGAAAACTTTTTATTGTATTTTAATGTAAAAGTTTTGTTTATGTTGCTGTTTCATATTAATTTTTTTTTAAATTTATTTCCATATTATAATTGTTGTCTGTATAAAAGTTTTATTCCTTTTCCATGTAATTGAAAAATAATTTTCTTCTTTTCTATTTATTGGTACGAAAAAGTTGAGTTGGAAAATTGTGTATGATAAATTATTTGATATTGGAAATATTATTAGGGATAAAAATTTTGTTTTGTTTTGAAGGAATAAAAGGAAACGAGTTGAAGAGATTATACTTATTTTTATTTTTTAGTGAAATATTTTAAACTTTTTCTTTGTTTTTCTTAAAAAAATATCGATTTGATTTTGGTTTTCTTTTTTTTTCTTTTAGGTAAGAAAAGATGATATTTGAAAATAAGTAACTATAACAGGTAACATAGCAATTTAAAACAACGTTTCTGACATTCAAGCAATATCATTTGTTCAATTGAAAGCTTTAATGAAACCAATTTTAGGTTAAATTGATGTTGGAATAATTTTATAACTAAACAATTACAGTAATTTATTATCTTCATATTGTGTAGAATACAATAATATATTTTTTTAAATATCACTTTTTTAGCACAAAACCGTTCCAGGCACCATATCGACTCAGACAAGTAAATTAGTTTTCTGTTAAAAACGTTTGTTACGGTTAACTCTTTGTAATCAAATTTATTAATACTTAACATTAATATGATTATACTCAAAATTAAAAGGGCCAACACAAAATATGTATATCCAATTTGTAATGTTAAAAACCATTTGCTAAAAATGTTTACAAACGTATAAACGGATTTAGATGTTTCCGAGAAACCATTTTCAACAATTTCCTTTAACATAAAAATTTAAATTTTTGTGGGATTTTACAATTCGAAATATTTTTGTATTTTCTGAAAAAAATATATACGTCTATAAGTAGAAAAATAACCTACCGTTTAAATCTGCATTTAGTCAAAGTGTCGTCACATTTGGTTTATTAACGAAGCAAGTAGTGTCGCAACAAGCAAACATTTGGTTGTGTGAGCAAAAAAGTTAAAACACATTTTTTACTGTGAAACAATATTTTAAAAGTGTGAAATAGGTTTTCTTAGTATGATTTTAACTATACGAACCAACTCGTGGATCTCACAAGTAATTAATGTAATGCTAACTTAGTTAGAGTATGAAAAATGTGTTCGTAATGACAAAATTAGGTTGAGAAATACACTAGAATTTAAAAAATGAATAAAACAGAAATATTTGACGATGGTTGAAAAACTCACCTCTGTTCAGCTGGCCCCCCCACCACGCAAAAATAAAAACAAAATTAGCTCAGAATTAGGAGCTATTTAGGAGCTTTCAGAAAACGCAAGAATAAAATTTTGAGCTCAACCCCCTAAGCAGAAATCTTCATTTGAAAGTTGGGGGGGCTGAGTGAACGTTCACTCAGCCCCCCCACATCTCAAAAATAACCCTAGAGGATCGTAAATAGGCTCAGAATTAGGAGCTATTTAGGAGCTCTTAAGGCTGTATACTTTTGATTTTAGAGCTCCACCCTTAATTCTTAAAACAACCCAAAACAGGTTTGGCCCCCCCACCATGCAAAAATCAAAAAAATTATATCTCAGAATTAGGAGCTATTTAGGAGCTTTCAAAAAACGCAAGAATAAAATTTTGAGCTCAACCCCCTAAGCAGAAATCTTCATTTGAAAATGGGGGGGCTGAGTGAACGTTCACTCAGCCCCCCACACCTTAAAAATAGCCGTAGGGGATCGTAAATAGGCTCAGAATTAGGAGCTATTTAGGAGCTCTTAAGGCTGTATACTTTTGATTTTAGAGCTCCACCCCTATTCTTAAAACTACCCCAAAACTAGTTTGAAATCGGAGATGACACATAAAAATAACATTAAATTAAAAATTTCTTTACTACATGTAATTCTTGAATTAAAAAAAACGTAAAAACAAGCAACTGTTTATTTATCAGTTGCAACCCTTTAGAAGAAAAACCACCCCTTGGGTCAAAAACGCATAAGGGAAGTATGTTAAACATACTCGACACAAAAATATTTGAGGGTGCGGATAAAGTTCCGATTTAGGAGCTTACTGAACATGTCATTTTTCATTTCTGATTTTCTACCCTTCAGAAAAGGCACCCCTTGTATCATACACGCATAAAGGAACTATGTTAAAGCATAGAGATACGGATCTTTTTATGTAGGTAAATGATTTTTCGATTTAGGAGCTTACTAAATATGTCACTCTATATTTCTGATTACAACCCTTTAAAAAAAGCCACCCCTTGTACCATACACGCATAAGGGAACTATGTTAAAGCATAGAGATACTGATCGTGTTTAGTAGGTAAATCATTTTTTGATTTAGGAGTTTACTATATATGTAACTCTATATTTCTGATTGCAACCCATTAGGAAAAGCCACCCCTTGTACCATACACGCATAAGGATGCTATGTTAAAGCATAGAGATTCGGATAGTTTTATTTAGGAAAATAATTTTTTGATTTAGGACCTTACTAAATACGTCATTCTATATTTATGATTGCAACCCTTTATAAAAACCCACCCCTTGTACCATACACGCATAAGGGAACTATGTTAAAGCATAGAGATACTGATCGTGTTATGGAGGTTAATCATTTTTTGATTTAGGACCTTACTAAATATATCACTTTATATTTATGATTGCAACCCTTTAAAAAAGCCACCTCTTGTACCATACACGCGTAAGCGAACTATGTTGAAGTGTAGAGGTACGGATCGTTTTATGTAGGCAAATGATTTTTCGATTTAGGAGCTTAATGAATATGTCACTCTATATTTCTGATTGCAACCCTTTAGAAAGTGCCACCCCCTCTTATCATATACGCGTAAGGGAACTATTTTGTGGCATAGAGGTACGGATCGTTTTATGTAGGTAAATGATTTTTCGATTTAGGAGCCTCCTAAATAAGTTTATTTACGTTTCTGATTGCGACCTATTAGAAAAAGCCACCCCCTTGTACGATACACTCATAAGGAAACAATGTTAAAACATAGAGATACTGATCGTGTTATGTAGGTTAATCATTTTTTGATTTAGGAGCTTACTAAATATGTCACTCTATATTTCTGATTGCAACCCTTTAGAAAAAGCCACCCCTTGTACCATACAAGGATAAGGGAATTATGTTAAAGCATAGAGATACTGATCGTGTTATGTAAGTAAATGATTTTTCGATGTAGGAGCTTACTAAATATATCACTCTATATTTCTGATTGCGACCCTTAAGAAAAAGCCACCCCTAGTACCATACATGCGTAGGGGAAATATGGTCAAGCAATGAGATACGGATCGTTTTTTGTAGGTCAATCATTTTTTAGATTTAGGAGCTTACTAAATATGTCACTCTATATTTTTGATTGCAACCCATAAGCAAAAGTCACCCCTTGTACCATACACGCGTAAGGGAACTTTGTTAAAGCGTAGAGATGCGGATCGTGTTATATAAGTAAATGATTTTTCGATTTAGGAGCTTACTAAATATTTCACTATATATTTTTGATTGCAACCCTTTAGAAAAAGCCACCCCTTGTACCATACATGCGGTAGAGAACTATGTTGAAGCGTAGAGGTACAAATCGTTTTATGTATGTAAATGATTTTTCGATTTAGGAGCTTACTAAATATGTCACTCTTTATTTCTGGTTTGCAACGCTTTAGAAAAAGTGCCAACCCTTGTACCATACACGCATAAGGAGGCTATGTTAGAGCATAGAGTTACTAATCGTTTCATGAAGGTAAGTGATTTTTCGATTTAGGAGCTAACTAAATATGTCAATCTTTATTTCTGATTGCAACCCTTTAGAAAAAGTCACTTCTTGTACGATACACGCATAAAGAAGATATGTTAGAACATGATCGTTTCATGTAGGTAAGTAATTTTTCGATTAAGGAGCTTACTAAACATGTCAATCTATATTTCTGATTGCAACCCGTTAGAAAAAGTCACCTCTTGTACCATACCCGCATAAGGGAGCTATTTTAAAGCATAGCGATACGCATCGTTTTACGTAGGTAAATCATTTTTTGATTTAGGAGCTTACTAAATATGTAACTCTATATTTCTGATTGCAACCCTTTAGAAAAAGCCACCCCTTGTACCATACACGCATAAGGATGCTATGTTAAAGCATAGAGATACTGATCGTGTTATGTAGGTAAATCAATTTTTGATTTAGGAGCTTACTAAATATGTAACTCTATATTTCTGATTGCAAACCTTTAGAAAAAGCCACCCCTTGTATCATATCCGCGTAAGAGAACTATTTAAGAGCATAAAGCTACGGAAGTTTAGGAAGCTCCTAAATCGAAAAATCAGTCACCTACATAAAACTATGCGTATCTCTATGGTTTTACATAGTTCCCTTATACGTGTTTAGTACAAGAGGGGGCTTTTTCTAAAGCATTGCAATCAGAAATATAGAGTGGCATATTTAGTAAGCTCCTAAATCGAAAAATCATTTACTTATATAAAACGATCGGCATCTCTACGCTTTAACAAAGTTCCCTTACGCGTGTATGGTATATGGGGTAGCTTTTTCTAAATGGTTGCAATCAAAAATATAGAGTGACATATTTAGTAAGCTCCTAAATCAAAAAATTATTTTCCTAAATAAAACGATCCGTATCTCTATGCTTTAACATAGCTTCCTCATGCGTTTATGGTACAAGGTGTGGCTTTTTCTAAAGGGTTGCATTCAGAAACCTCTGTTCAGCTGACCCCCCCAACCACGCAAAAATAAAAAAAAAATAGCTCAGAATTAGGAGATATTAAGGAGCATTCAAAAAACGTAAGAATAAAATTTTGAGCTCAACCACCTAAGCAAAAATCTTCATATGAAAATGGGGGGGCTGGGTGAACGTTCACTTAGCCCCCCCCCACACCTTAAAAATAGCCCTAGAGGATCGTTAGTAGGCTCAGAGTCAGGAGCTATTTAGGAACTCTTAAGGCTGTATACTTTTGATTTTAGAGCTCCAACCCTATTCCTAAAACCACCCCAAAACTAGTTTGCAAAGGGAGACGACATATAAAAAATAACATTAAATTAAAAATTTCTTTACTACATGTAATTCTTGAATTAAAAAAAACTTAAAAACAAGCAACTGTTTATTTCTCAGTTGCAACCCTTTAGAAAAAAAACACCCCTTGGGTCAAAAACGCTTAAGGAAACTATGTTAAAGATACTCGACACAAAAATATTTAAGGGTGCGGATAAAGTTCCGATTTAGGAGCCTACTAAATGTGTCATTCTATATTTCTGATTTTCTACCCTTCTACCCTTCTGATTTTCTACCCTTTCTACCCTAAATCGAAAAATCATTTACCTACATAAAACGATCCGTATCTCCTTTTACTACATAACACGATCAGTATCTCTATGATTTAACATAGTTCCCTTATGAGTGTATGGTACAAGGGGGTGGTTTTTTCAAAATGGTTTGCAATCAGAAATAAAGAGTGACATATTTAGTAAGGTCCTAAATCAAAAAATTATTTTCCTACATAAAACGATCAGTATCTCTATGTTTTAACATAGCTCCCTTATGCGTGAATCGTACAAGGGGTGATTTTTCTAAAGGGTTGCAATCAGAAATAAAGAGTGACATATTTAGTAAGCTTCTAAATCGAATAACAATTTACCAACATAAAACTATCCGTACCTCTATGCCTTAACATAGTTCCCATATGCGTGTATCCTACAAGGGTTGGCATTTTCTAAAGAGTTGCAATCAGAAATATAGAGTGACATATTTAGTAAGCTCCTAAATCGAAAAATCATTTACCTTGATAAAACGATCCGTACCTCTCTGCTTTAAGATAGTTCCCTTATGCGTGTTTAGTACAAGGGATGGCTTTTTCTAAAGGGTTGCAATCAGAAAATATCAAAACTTCGGTCTGGGTTAAGGATTTTGATATAGTTTTCGGCAAAAAACTTTTCTGAGGACATGGTTTTTAGTTTTGGGCAGCGATATGTATCAAACATAACTTTTTGTTTAAGGACCATGTATTTTTATCTCTGTTTAGATATGTATTACAAAACTAACACGAAACATCAATACGTTGTCGGAAAATTATAACAGATCATAAATTAACATAATTTAGTGAAAAGATTATACAATCAGCAAACTACTCAAAAACCCTCCATTCGGCGTTTCGAGAAAATATTTCAAAATCACAAATTCATATTTCTTTCAAAATTCCAAAAATATTGTAAAAATTAAATAAAATCGAAAATTCAAAATTTTTTCAAACAAAATTCTAAAAATATTTCAAAAATTATTACAAAATCAGAGATTAAAACTTTTTTCAAAATTCTAAAAATATTGCATAAATTATAACAAAATCAAAAATTGTAACTTTTTCCGAAATTATATAAATTATAATAAAATCAAAAATTTTAAATTTTTCAAAATTCTAAAAATATTCCTAAAATTCTTACAAAATCAAAAATTGAGACTTTTTTCAGAATTCTAAAAATAAAATTCAAAAATCCTATTTTTTTTCCAAAATTCTAAAACTATTGCAAAAATTATAACAATATCAAAAATTGAAACTTTTTCCAAAATTATAATAATATCAAAAATTTAAAATTTTTCAAAACTCTAAAAATATTCCAAATATTTTTACAAAATCAAAAATTGAAACTTTTTTCAAAATTCTAAAAATATATATAAAATTCAAAAATTCTATTTTTATTCAAAATTCTAAAAATAATCCAAAAATTCTTACAAAATCAGAAATTAAAACTTTTTCCAAAATTCTAAAAATATTCCAAAAATTAGAATAAAATCAAATATTTAAACTTTTTCTAAATTCTAATAATATTCCAAAAATTCTTAAAAATTCTTAAAAATTCAAACTTTTTCCAAAATTCTAAAAATATTGCAAAAATTATAACAATATCAAAAATTGACACTTTTTCCAAAATTATAATATAATCAAAAATTTTAAATTTTTCAAAATTCTAAAAACATTCCAAAAATTCTTACAAAATCAAAAATTGAAACTTTTATCAAAATTCTAAAGATTTATATATATATATATATATATATATATATATATATATATATATATATATATATATATATATATATATATATATATATATATATATATATATATATATATATATATATATATATATATATATATATATATATATATATATATATATATATATATATATATATATATATATATATATATATATATATATATATATATATATATATATATATATATATATATATATATATATATATATAATTCAAAAATTCTATTTTTTTTTTCAAAATTCCAAAAATATTCCGAAAATTCTTACAAAATCAGAAATTAAAACTTTTTCCAAAATTCTAAAAATATTCCAAAAATTATTACAAAATCAAAAATACAAACTTTTTTCAAAATTCCAAAAATATTTTAAAAACTATAACAAATTCAAAAATTTCGATGTCCAATTTCATTTTCAATTACATTAACGTCAAAAAACAACTACATTTTTTTTACAAAAAAATTGGCTAAAAAATAAATGAAACCATTTTTTGACACACTTGACATTATGTTTTTGACAAACTTATAATGCCATAATTCTCTATAATAATAATAAAATTTCATGTCATACAAATTATTAATTTTGTTTGTTTTCCAAGAAATTGGGTAAAAAAGTAAATAAAAATCTTTCTTTTGACACACTTGAAAAATTTTTTTGACCAACTTATAATGCAATAATCTAGATTTTAGTCTCACATACTAATCCCGACCATCAAGATTTCTCCAAATTCAATGTTCCTACTCGTAATCACTTAAAATGAAGTTTTTTAAGCAAAAAATATGCAAATTTCCTTGTTTTGACACACTTGACGATTTTTTCGACCCACTTCCGGTATAGTTATCGAACAAATCGTCGTTTCGGCTCTTCCCATTGAGTAAACCAATTTTTAGAGTAGAAAATTTTTCAAATCCGTCCAGCGATTTTCTAGATTTCGTAGGTTGTGACGGCCGGCCGGCCAGCAGACAGACATACATTTTTTTTTTGCTTTTTCAGAATCAGTAGGTCCTAAAACGTCGAGAAATGCCAAAAAATGGGGGTGAGAATTTCATTTTTAGCTCATGAATACAATACTTAGGTCTTTCAGACCAAAGTAATATAGAGTGACATATTTAGTAAGCTCCTAAATCGAAAAATCATTTACCTACATAAAACGATCCGTATCTCTATGGTTTAACAAAGCTCCATTATGCGTGTATGGTACAAGGAGTGGCTTTTTCTAAAGGGTTGCAATCAGATATATAGAGTGCCATATCTAGTAAGCTCTTAAATCAAAAAATGATCTACCTACGTGAAACGATCAGTATCTCTATGCTTTAACATAGTTCCCTTACGCGTTTGTGGAACAAGGGGTGGCTTTTTCTAAAGGGTTGCAATCAGAAGTGCCATATTTAGTAAGCTTATAAATGAAAAAATGATTTACCTACATAAAACGATCAGTATCTCTATGCTTTAACATAGTTCCCTTAAGCGTTTATCGTACAAGGGAGTGGCTTTTTCTAAAGGGTCGCAATCAGAAACGTAGAAAGACTTATTTAGGAAGCTCCTAAATCGAAAAATCAATTACCTACATAACAAGATCAGTATCTCTATGCTTTAACATAGTTCCCTTATGCGTGTATGGTACAAGGGGTGGCTTTTTCTAAAGGGCTGCAATCAGAAATATAGAGTGACATATTTAGTAAACTCTTAAATCGAAAAATCATTTTCCTACGTAAAACGATCCGTATCTCTATGGTTTAACATAGTTCCCTTATGCGTGTATCGTACAAGGGGTGGCTTTTTCTAAAGGATTGCAATCAGAAATATAGAGTGACATATTTAGTAAGCTCCAAAATCAAAAAATGATTTACCTACATAAAACGATCAGTATCTCTATGCTTTAACATAGTCCCCTTATCCGTGTATGGTACATGGGGTGGCCTTTTCTAAAGGGTTGCATTCAAAAAATGTAGAGTGACATATGACAAGCTCCTAAATCAAAAAATTATTTTCCTAAATAAAACGATCCGCATCTCTACGCTTTAACATAGCTCCCTTATGCGTGTATCGTGCAAGGGGGTGGCTTTTCTAAAAGGTTGCAATCAGAAACGTCGAAAGACTTGTATAGAAAGCTCCTAAATCGAAAAATCACTTACCTACATGAAACGATCAGTATCTCTATGCTTTAACATAGCTTTCTTATGCGTGTATCGTACAAGGGGTGGCTTTTTCGAAAAGGTTGCAATCAGAAATATAGAGTGACATATTTAGTAAGCATCTAAATCAAATAATGATTTACCAACATAACACGATCAGTATCTCTATGCTTTAACACAGTTCCCTTAAGCGTGTATGATACAAGGGGTGGCTTTTTCTAAAGGGTTGCAATCAGAAACGTAGAAAAACTTATTTAGTAAGCTCCTAAATTGAAAAATCATTTACCTACATAAAACGAAACGTACCTCTATGCTTTAAAATAGTTCTCTTATGAGTGTATGGTGCAAGGGGTGGTTATTTCAAACGGGTTGCAATCAGAAATATAGAGCGACATATTTGGTAAGCTCTTAAATCGAAAAATCACTTGCCTATATATAACGATCCGAATCTTTATGCTTTAACATAGTTCCCTTACGCGTGTATGGTATAAGGGGTGGCACTTTCGGAAGGGTGGTAATCAGAAATATAGAGTGACATATCTAGTAAGCTCCTAAATCAAAAAATTATTTTTCTAAATAAAGCGATCCGTATCTCTATGCTCTAACATAGCTTCCTTATGTGTGCACGGTACAAAGGGGGCGGCTTTTTCAAAAGGGTTGTAATCAGAAATATAGAGTGACATATTTAGTAAGCTCCTAATTCAAAAAATTATTTTCCTACATAAAAAGATCCGTATCTCTATGCTTTAACATAGTTCCCTTATGCGTGTATGATACAAGGGGTGGCACTTTCTGAAGGGTAGAAAATCAGAAATATAAAATGACATATTTAGTAGGCTCCTAAATCGGAACTTTATCCGCACCCTTAAATATTTTTGTGTCGAGTATGTTTAGCATAGTTCCCTTAAGCGTTTTTGACCCAAGGGGTGGTTTTTTTTCTAAAGGGTTGCAACTGAGAAATAAACAGTTGCTTGTTTTTAAGTTTTTTTTAATTCAAGAATTACATGTAGTAAAGAAATTTTTAATTTAATGTTATTTTTTATATGTCGTCTCCCTTTGCAAACTAGTTTTGGGGTGGTTTTAGGAATAGGGTTGGAGCTCTAAAATCAAAAGTATACAGCCTTAAGAGTTCCTAAATAGCTCCTGACTCTGAGCCTACTAACGATCCTCTAGGGCTATTTTTAAGGTGTGGGGGCTGAGTGAAAGTTCACCCAGCCCCCCATTTTCATATGAAGATTTTTGCTTAGGTGGTTGAGCTCAAAATTTTATTCTTACGTTTTTTGAATGCTCCTTAATATCTCCTAATTCTGAGCTAATTTTTTTTTATTTTTGCGTGGTTGGGGGGTCAGCTGAACAGAGGTTTCTGAATGCAACCCTTTAGAAAAAGCCACACCTTGTACCATAAACGCATGAGGAAGCTATGTTAAAACATAGAGATACGGATCGTTTTATTTAGGAAAATAATTTTTTGATTTAGGAGCTTACTCAATATGTCACTCTATATTTTTGATTGCAACCCTTTAGAAAAAGCTACCCCATATACCATACACGCGTAAGGGAACTTTGTTAAAGCGTAGAGATGCGGATCGTTTTATATTAGTAAATGATTTTTCTATTTAGGAGCTTACTAAATATGTCACTCTATATTTCTGATTGCAATGCTTTAGAAAAAGCCCCCTCTTGTACTAAACACGTATAAGGGAACTATGTAAAACCATAGAGATACGCATCGTTTTATGTAGGTGACTGATTTTTCGATTTAGGAGCTTCCTAAACTTCCGTAGCTTTATGCTCTTAAATAGTTCTCTTACGCGGATATGATACAAGGGGTGGCTTTTTCTAAAGGGTTGCAATCAGAAATATAAAGTTACATATTTAGTAAGCTCCTAAATCAAAAAGTGATTTACCTACGTAAAACGATGCGTATCGCTATGCTTTAAAATAGCTCCCTTATGCGGGTATGGTACAAGAGATGACTTTTTCTAACGGGTTGCAATCAGAAATATAGATTGACATGTTTAGTAAGCTCCTTAATCGAAAAATCACTTACCTACATGAAACGATCATTGTCTCTATGTTCTAACATATCTTCTTTATGCGTGTATCGTACAAGAAGTGACTTTTTCTAAAGGGTTGCAATCAGAAATAAAGATTGACATATTTAGTTAGCTCCTAAATCGAAAAATCACTTACCTTTATGAAACGATCAGTATCTCTATGCTCTAACATAGCCTCCTTATGCGTGTATGGTCAAGGGGTGGCACTTTTTCTAAAGCGTTGCAAACCAGAAATAAAGAGTGACAGATTTAGTAAGCTCCTAAATCGAAAAATGATTAACCTACATAAAACGATCCATATCTCTATGCTTTAACATAGTTCTCGTATGCGTGTTTGGTACAAGGGGTGGCTTTTTCTAAACTGTTGCAAACCAGAAATATAGAGTGACATATTTAGTAAGCTCCTAAATCGAAAAATCATTTACATACATAAAACGATTTGTACCTCTACGCTTCAACAAAGTTCTCTACCGCGTGTATGGTACAAGGGGTGGCTTTTTCTAAAGGGTTGCAATCAAAAATATATAGTGAAATATTTAGTAAGCATCTAAATCGAAAAATTATTTACTTATATAACACGATCCGCATCTCTACGCTTTAACAAAGTTCCCTTACGCGTGTATGGTACAAGGGGTGACTTTTGCTTATGGGTTGCAATCAAAAATATAGAGTGACATATTTAGTAAGCTCCTAAATCTAAAAAATGATTGACCTACAAAAAACGATCCGTATCTCATTGCTTGACCATATTTCCCCTACGCATGTATGGTACTAGGGGTGGCTTTTTCTTAAGGGTCGCAATCAGAAATATAGAGTTACATATTTAGTAAGCTCCTACATCGAAAAATCATTTACTTACATAACACGATCAGTATCTCTATGCTTTAACATAATTAACTTATCCTTGTATGGTACTAGGGGTGGCTTTTTCTAAAGGGTTGCAATCAGAAATATAGAGTGACATAATTATTAAGCTCCTAAATCAAAAAATGATTAACCTACATAGCACGATCAGTATCTCTATGCTTTAACATTGTTTCCTTATGAGTGTATCGTACAAGGGGGTGGCTTTTTCTAATAGGTCGCAATCAGAAACGTAAATAAACTTATTTAGGAGGCTCCTAAATCGAAAAATCATTTACCTACATAAAACGATCCGTACCTCTATGCCACAAAATAGTTCTCTTACGCGTATATGATAGGAGGGGTGGCACTTTCTAAAGGGTTGCAATCAGAGATATAGAGTGACATATTCATTAAGCTCCTAAATCGAAAAATCATTTGCCTACATAAAACGATCCGTACCTCTACACTTCAACATAATTCGCTTACGCGTGTATGGTACAAGGGGTGGCTTTTTTAAAGGGTTGCAATCATAAATATAAAGTGATATATTTAGTAAGGTCCTAAATCAAAAAATGATTAACCTCCATAACACGATCAGTATCTCTATGCTTTAACATAGTTCCCTTATGCGTGTATGGTACAAGGGGTGGGTTTTTATAAAGGGTTGCAATCATAAATATAGAATGACATATTTAGTAAGGTCCTAAATCAAAAAATTATTTTCCTAAATAAAACTATCCGAATCTCTATGCTTTAACATAGCATCCTTATGCGTGTATGGTACAAGGGGTGTCTTTTCCTAAAGGGTTGCAATTAGAAATATAGAGTTACATATTTAGTAAACTCCTAAATCAAAAAATGATTTACCTACTTAACACGATCAGTATCTCTATGCTTTAACATAGTTCCCTTATGCGTGTATGGTACAAGGGGTGGCTTTTTTTAAAGGGTTGTAATCAGAAATATAGAGTGACATATTTAGTAAGCTCCTAAATCGAAAAATCATTTACCTACATAAAAAGATCTGTATCTCTATGCTTTAACATAGTTCCCTTATGCGTGTATGATACAAGGGGTGCCTTTTCTGAAGGGTAGAAAATCAGAAATGTAAAATGACATGTTCAGTAAGCTCCTAAATCGGAACTTTATCCGCACCCTTAAATATTTTTGTGTCGAGTACATTTAACATACTTCCCTTATGCGTTTTTGACCCAAGGGGTGGTTTTTCTTCTAAAGGGTTGCAAGTGATAAATAAACAGTTGCTTGTTTTTACGTTTTTTTTAATTCAAGAATTACATGTAGTAAAGAAATTTTTCATTTAATGTTATTTTTATGTGTCATCTCCGATTTCAAACTAGTTTTGGGGTAGTTTTAAGAATAGGGGTGGAGCTCTAAAATCAAAAGTATACAGCCTTAAGAGCTCCTAAATAGCTCCTAATTCTGAGCCTATTTACGATCCCCTACGGCTATTTTTAAGGTGTGGGGGGGCTGAGTGAACGTTCACCCAGCCCCCCCATTTTCAAATGAAGATTTCTGCTTAGGGGGTTGAGCTCAAAATTTTATTCTTGCGTTTTTTGAAAGCTCCTAAATAGCTCCTAATTCTGAGATATAAATTTTTTGATTTTTGCATGGTGGGGGGGCCAAACCCGTTTTGGGGTTGTTTTAAGAATTAGGGGTGGAGCTCTAAAATCAAAAGTATACAGCCTTAAGAGCTCCTAAATAGCTCCTAATTCTGAGCCTATTTACGATCCTCTAGGGTTATTTTTAAGGTGTGGGGGGGCTGAGTGAACGTTCACTCAGCCCCCCCACTTTCAAATGAAGATTTCTGCTTAGGGGGTTGAGCTCAAAATTTTATTCTTGCGTTTTCTGAAAGCTCCTAAATAGCTCCTAATTCTGAGCTAATTTTGTTTTTATTTTTGCGTGGTGGGGGGGCCAGCTGAACAGAGGTGAAAAACTCAACGTAAGTAGATAAATAATGATTAAATTTCAACTTTGAAAGACTAACGCCTCGCTGGATACCGTGTCTGCCAAAGGATTCGAATCTTTAATTAACACTGTGCATTCCTGATAGTGAAATTACTCTTAGGAATATTAGAGGAGTTGCGTGCCATGAGATTTTTAATTTCCGACTAGCTTCAATCTGTGAATTTGAATATGCCTTTCCTCAGCCAATTGCAAATGCTGAATTGTTTGCAAAGATTCACAAGAAGACGGCTTCAAATAAGCTAAAAATAGGAACTCTCACGACCCCAAAAAGAAGAATCACGAAAATCACACACACACACACACACACACACACACACACACACACACACACACACACACACACACACACACACACACACACACACACACACACACACACACACACACACACACACACACACACACACACACACACACACACACACACACACACACACACACACACACACACACACACACACACACACACACACACACACACACACACACACACACACACACACACACACACACACACACACACACACACACACACACACACGTTGGTCGTTGATCCAACTTTTCATGCATCAGTAATTTAGCTAAGCATAATGAATAACAATTGAAGTACTAAATTAAAACGATCAATTGTTGCGCCAATGGTAACGGCGATTGTTAAATAATAATACAATACAATAATCAAAAATTGCGCCAATGGTCACAACCACTACATCAAATATAATTATCGCATTAAACAAAAATGTTTTACTCACCTCAGCATTTGCAATTAAAACCACCATACTTCTTCAACCTTAGCCAACCATAGTGAGTAAAATATAAATTTATGATATATAATAGTTGATTGTTGAATAAAAATAATAATAAACTCAGTCGTTGCGCCAAATGTACAACCGATTGTTGAATAATAACAAGAATAAGTCGAACAAGAATAATATTACAATAACATCAATCAATCGTTGTATTAATGGTAATGGTAAAGCTACAAAGGCTATCAAAAAAAAATACAGATGGTTGTTGAATAGAAGAATGTTGAATACCATCAAATCAAATTGCTGTAACCAAAAATACAATTGGTTGTTGAATATTATCGAAACACAGAAGAAAATCGCTTCTGCATGGTCGTGGTCAGTTTTATTTAATTAATTGATTGTGTAGAGTTTTGGACTTATTATAGAAATAATATAGATACACATGGTATCTATTTATTCAAGGGATTTAATTATTTTAATGATACTTAAATGAACGGACAAAACGAGGACTCTACCAAGGAAAAATCTCTAATAAAGTTTTATCTAGCAGACCGTGATGATCTCAATATAATTAAAAAAAAAAGAAAACTAAGATATTAAAAATGGCTAATAAAAAGAATTTAACTTAACTTATTTTGTTGATAGTTGATTGATGTGCTACTGTTGAAAGTTGGTGACGACTTTCGTCCTTGTATGTCGTTTTTCGTTATTATTTTTTTTATTTTTCTTGTCTTCGGGTTTGCAAGCGCGTAGAATTTATTTCATAATATTTAATTGTAAACTACCCAACACATTGGTAATTGCAATGCACCAATATGGTATAGTGTCGCCATACAGTCGCCTTTCAAATTTTATATTATTATTTCCTTCACAGCGTGCGGATGGTCTATTTGACCTTGGCCTATAACATGAATCCGTTAAACCATCCCCCACAGGTTCTTGTATTTAAACTTCTGTGCAAAACATACATTGCTAATTTTCTTAAGCCGCTTCGACACCCTAGTTTTTAATATATTCAGATATTTAAGTTATTGTACTTCAAAACAACACAAGTTAATCAAATGAATTTTTTCTTTTTTTATTTATAACAACTGATGGTACATAATAAATTTTTTTTTTATTCTTTCTAAATAATGCAATGCAAATTAGTTTTTAACTATAATTTTAGCAATCAAATTAGATTAAATTTTAATAATTAATTTGCGATTAAAAACGAATTTAAATTACAATTTTTTTTTACTTTAAAAACGAAACACAACTCAAAATGTATCCCATTGTAATGGCTTAAATATACATCGCGAACTGATTTTATAATATGAAATCACCGACTAATTTATATCATATTAAATCGCGAACTGACAATTTAATTTTTGATTTTTAAAAAAATGATACAATAAATAGTATTTTTCCTAAAATTAAAAGAAAGAGTAAGATGTTGATTGCTATACATTTCTTTCATTTGCTATACATTTATATTACAGATCCACATGTTAATCCTGGTAGATACAAACATCTTCTTGTTGGTTTTTTGAACACGTAAAACGCGCACCAAATTTATGAACACCTTTTCATTATTTAAAAATACCAGCAAAGAACTGGATATATTCATGTATTGAAATATTTCGTTTAAATTTATAATATCTCGTTTCATTATAATAAAAATGAAAGAAAAGAAGTTTAAACGTAGCAATACTTTTGCTTCATTTTTTTTCTTATTTAAACATTGCAAATAGAGTGCAAGTATATTCAACAAAAATCATTATAACCTTGATGTTACAAAAAAAAAGTCAGGTGCCGATGATTGTTGCTGATATTTAGAGTTTTTACTTTTTAGTTTGCATGTTCGCATCTTTTTTGTTTGTTTTATATATCACTACAGGGAAAACAATAATATTATCTAGGTATGGATGATGAATACACAACAATAATGAATTCAGAAAATCATATGTTTGAAGGAGTAAAGGTAAGCGAATGCTGTTGCAATTTATTTACATAACGATCTCAACAGTAAACAAACTAAAATTCATTAAAATTACGACACCTGGGGTTTGTTCTTTAACGTTATTAACAAAATTAATAGAAAACTAAGTGAACATTAAAATTTTCTCATTTAAACAAAAGAGTTACCGAAACGTAATTTATTTATTTTACAATTACTAGACAAAGATTTAAAAATAAGTTTCATGTTTTTTTTTTTGTTAAACTGGTAATAGTAACCTCTAGCGTTGAAATGAAGAACGATATGTATTCAAAGTTCTAGTTTAAATTTTTAAAAGTTTTAATGATTTTCTTTTTATTTTAAACTTCAGTGTTAATAGTTTGTGTAGATATGAAAGTTTATTCAAATTAAAAGTTTTTTATGTTTTTCAGTTCTACTATGAACGAAGAGTTAGTTTCTGTTTGAAAAAAAAAACGAATATAAATATCTTTGTTAATCGGTTTGTCACCATCAGTTTTGCTATTTCATTGCAGTGTGCTGATAATTAGATTTATTTTCACTTTAAATTCAGTTTCTTGTAACGACATTTCCCTAATAACTAACTTCTTTGTGTCGAATGCGGCAACATTTATACAATATCAGAATTAATTGAACTTTCTGGTATGAAATGTAATGTTTAATTAATTTTAATCTTAGTTATATTATGTGATTGAGTATATTTAATGAAAACTTTGTTGTATTACAAAACAATCTGACACTGTAACCAAACAAATGGGACAAGCATATAAATTATTACTCTGGACAATAAAACGACATCTGGCGTTTACAAACAATAAATTTCAATTCAAACACAAAAATAAAATATCACATTAAAACTTTTTTCGTTTCACTGTAACAAGTTGACATCTTTCTTTTAATTTTCATTTCTTATATTATAACAATCATCCAGCAAAACTTATATACCAAAACCAAAAACAAAAAAAAGGAAAACCACAAAAGAAATCATTTGGGAAATGAATTGGAAGAATTTTCTTACTTCTTCTCTAGATTGCCTTTTTTTCTCTCATTTTTTCTTGTTTTCTTTTGGATTTTCTTAACGGAATTTTTTTTTTTAATTATATTCAAAGTAAATTTTAATGAAAAATAATTTAGGATAAAAATTGTTGAAAATTTTTAATTCAAAGTTTAGTGTTTTTGATCTGAGCTTTTGGTAAGTTTTAGAAGTTCTAACATTTTTATTCAAAGAAAAATAATTAAACGAATTTCATTTAATATTGAAGAATTGTGTTGTGTGTATGGATATATATGTATTTCAGTTTTTGATGTTTAGGGTTGAACTAGTTGTGATGAAATAATAAAAATTTCATTGTTTTGGGAATTTTACTGAAACTGAATGAATAAATAATAAACTTTTACTTTTACTGAATGTATTCTTTCATTTTAATTATTTTGGGAATATATAAATATATATTATTATTAAGAATGAACTGATATTGACTTGAGCCAAATCGAAAATTTTTCTATTGTATCTATTAGTATTGGAGCAAGATTTCCTATATGAATTGAGTGAATGAATTGATTTGAACTGCCAGTGAACCACGGCATGCCTTTGGGGACACCGTAAGCAAGGTTATGATCAATCATAGCAAAGTGTACATCGCCTCAAAGAAATTCTTAGACTCCCTACTGAGTTCTGATCAGCTCAGCGAGTGAAAAATGTAACTAATGGGGTTGGTAGGAGAACAAGAACTCGAGGGCATTAAACCACCTCAAACCACCGCAAACGTAAAAGAAGTAAGTTGCGTTCTAATTAGCCTACTACAGGTCAGCAATGGCCTGGCTAACATGATCCGACAGCATGCTCACTATATTGTGTTCACTCAGAATGCAATAAAGTAAAAAGTTTATCGAACAACAAAAACATACAACTAATCTTAGAACAGAAAAGTATATCAGTAGACCCAGAATGGCGGTCCTTATCGCTTTTTGAAGCATTTAAAGGTATTTCCACTATTTAAATTACTATCAGTTGTGCATATTGAGATCTAACAGCTTTGCAGATTGAAATATATCTCTTCTCTAAAGCAGAATTCGCAAGTGCATGCATTGCGTCCTTTCTAGGAGATGAGGAGCATATACTATCTGGTAAAGTAAGCAATCTTATTTGGCAGTGCAGCAAAAATTTCATATTAGCGTGCCATGTGGTCCGTGTGGCTTAGTAGCAAAATCGACACAAATTGTGAATCTTTCCTCCAATACTTATATACTAACAACACCTTTAAAACCTAAAAAGACAGCAAACCCACCATTAGTAACAATCACGAGCGATATTCTGCACCTCACGCTGAGCAGCAATATCACCAAAAGTTTTATCAATCTATAATGTTTCGACGGAGGCTTCTATAAAGGACAATGCATACATATGCTTCAACATAGAGCAGCAACCGGCGAGTACTTCTCACTTTAAGAACCCAAGCAAGAACGATTGGAACATCTGCAGGATAATGTAGACGTGTGTAGTAGTATCAACTCCACAATGGGGTTTGACTATGCGGCAAACAACCTGCCGAAAGTAGTCATTGAGCACACTACCTGAACTGTCCAATTACTAAATCTAAAAGAACCAGAGGTGTGCCTTGGTGGATGACAACATGAAGAGAAAGAAGAGTAAAGTCCTCAAACATTTTAACAGAGCCAAAAGGACAAACAACGAACGGAACACCAATTGGCTACCATCAACTACAGTAGGAGGGAGCTATGTGGGACGGTACACAGTTTAGTGGCTTCAAATTGACTTCTAAAAATACATCCGTTTGGTGAAATAAATTCTCTGCGTCAATCTGCAGACGCGACCCGCAGACAACTACAACATCCTAACAACAACATCAGGGCTCGAACTAGCTAATCGAACGCAGGGAGAAATAAGTTTCTTCATGAACTGATATGTAGATTATTAAGTTATGCCGTTATACCAAGGCTCTTTAGTGCTGTATACAAGTCTCCTAACCATTGTACTCATTGTAATGAACACCGATCCTGTTAATGATGTCACCAACAGGAAGCAATAAAGAGGACTGCGTGCCAAGCGAGGTTTTATTCCGGCGAGCTTCAGCCATGTGTGTTCGAGAAGCAATTTCCCCAGTTTAGTACAAATAATCAGACATGCACACATTTGAAACTGTGTAAACGGATTTAAATAATCCAAACAAGTAGAAAGGACTCTGACAACTCAAAAAAGAAACCAACATCTGATACAGGCGGATATGGCTCAAACCAAAGGGTATTTTGAATTGAGAAAATATCCGCTGTATCTGAAAAATAAATCGAAGGATAACTGTGAGGTGGTAGTCACTTGCTCCAGTCTTAAGCTCTCGGCCTGTGTCGTTGTTTTCCTCGTTGTTCCTTTGATATAATCGGACTGCTTTTTAAATTGAGTTAAACACAAAATTAATGGGGACAGCCATTTGAAATCCCAAACAACGCAATGGACGGAAGTTAGAAAGGAATCCCAGGACATCCAGTTTCCTCCCTCGAGGAAGCAGGATGGCTTCAGAATTTCGTTTCATGGCGCCCAACGTGGGGCTTGAACCCACGACCCTGTGATTAAGAGTCTCATATAAATACCCGATCGTGGAGTTGATGTGGAATTACCTTGTGCATTAACCTGCATAATGTTTGAGCGGCATTACATAATCTGAATGGCATTACAGTAAACTTGTATAATTGTCGTCCTGGTACGATGAAACAGTTTTGTCTCGAGAGGCGGGATCAAGTGGAACTTGCCAAAAGGCATCTTTTAGATCGATGCTTGAAATAAATTGCGTTTCCTCTAGTCGGCTTAGTAAGCTGTCGATGATTGGTAAAGGATAAGCGTCTTAGTAACCTCATTCAGCTTTCTTGCATCTAGACAAAGCCGAGTTTTACCATTAGCCTTTCGCACGACAACCATCGGAGAACTCTAAGAGCTGTCACTTTCCTCGACTACTCAAAGTTCAATCATGCGATCCAGCCCTTTATACATTTCTTTCTGGACAGCTGGGGAAACAGCATAGTAACGTTGTTTTACTGGATTGGCTTCACCGGTATCAATAATATGAGTAACCAAAGACGTACGCTGATATTCATCACATTTCTGGACAGCATTCATGCGCCAGTACAAGTGCTGACAACCTCTCTGGTATTCAAGAGGCCGTCCTTCATCACCTGCACACCGCTTATCATAACACCTCTCATCGGTACAATTTGCGGAGCAAGACTCGCATTCTTCACCCTCAACAAAGCGTTTACGTTCGAAACTTTGTTCAGAGTTAAGCTAACATTAAGCTCACACCAAAATTCATTCCCGCAAAACCTACTCGACCTGTTGGGACCGTGGCATTTGACTAAAAAGTAAGATTGGCTCCGTAATAAATTTCCGTTTTAAATTTGTTTTAACATCATAACACACTTACCGCCATACAAAGCTCGATTTCAGTTATAATATTTCTAATAAATTCAAAACTCCTCCAACGTTTAGGATGTCCGCAACACGGGTTGTCGTGGCATTGGTATTTGTAACCCTCATAACCTACTCCCAAGCGTGTCCAATAATCGTGGGTGTCCATGGGGACATCATCATTCGCAACATGATGTCCGACGACAGATGCAACATAACTGTCAACACTGTGTTTGTGGCTACGGTCGACCGTGATCAGGTCATTAAAGGTTTGTTTATAGGACTTATCGAATATAAGTGCAAAGGTTGTGAAGGGGATGCCATCTCAAAATACTAATGCCATGGATGCTTAGCATGTTTCAAAGACGAAACGGTACATCGGTGCTTCTCTCACTCGTTAAGCCTTGCGCTGGTAATAATGATTATCCTAATTCTCAACATTATTTTTTTTCTCACATACTGGACGTTCAATCGTTATCTTGGGGGAATGGAAAGGAAGGTCCAGGATTGTCTGCGTGAACGGAAAACTTTAGACAAGGCTGAGCGACATAAGCGGTTGATTTCTATGGATCTAAAGAAAACTTTGCCGATACCATCAAGGAAGTTATCATCAAGGTTGCAAACCACTCTGTAAGCTTTTCCATCCTACGCATAACTGTCCTTTTCCGGACCACCCAATGCCAACTGGACCAATACCAGTGCAACTTAGTCCTAATAATTCTAGTCTTAAGCCCGGCTTGAGATTCTCTCAGGGTGTGGGACGTTCCCACGATTTGTGACGAAGGAGATGCCAAACACAACCTTTTCGTGCTCATTTCTTCACTTTTAATTTTCTCCGTCTCAAGGTGCCCGACTCCAGATTTGAATCCACAATTTTTTTATGTCTCATGACATTAGACCCATCTCTCAGAACCAAGTTTCAGTTTGCTAATAATTCAAAAAGTCATTAATTCAAAGTACAACCATTCCCATGTTTCAGTTTTGCAATCTTGCAAAACATTTTTATTAAATTACATTAAATTTAAACGGTCTGAAAATTCTTCAATTTCGTTGTTTTCACATAAAAACTAAAACTCAGTTTTGATGTTTGTTTTTGCTAAATTCTATGTTTTGTTGAAACTTGATAAATTCTTTATTGCTAGAAATCCTAACTTTCTCACAGTTTTTTTTTGTGGATCTCTGGAATTACTATCATTTTCTTTGTTTTTTTATCGTTACGATTACATATCGTTATATCGATACGATTGGGGACTAGTTTTGGACGACGGCCGTTAACAACGCCGGCAAATAATTTCTTTTGTTTACTTAACATTCACTAAATAATCATTTATTATTAATAGAAAAATTCCAACAGAATTAAATTTTATTGAAATAAATTTATAAAACGACCATTAAAAAAATTAACTACAACCTTTTAGTCTTGAGACCATACACTGAACTGAAATAAAAATTACAAAATCATAAATCAACAACATATCAAAAATGAGACGAAAATCGATAAAAATAAAGTCATTGCAAACTGGGTTCAGAAAGGTATAGTTAACAAAACGATAAGTTGTATTAATCACGTTGATTCATGCAAAAGAAAGTTTTTCGGATAGATGAATTTTTTTTTCGGGGACTTCAGGCTCGTAACATCATTCCGTTCTGTTGGTGAGGTTTAGCTGCAGACCGGGGTGTGGTAAGTCATTAACGATCTAAAAAAAATCACCAGACCATTAGGTCTAAATTTGTGGCTACTATCTTGCCTTAACCTTGACAAGAAATCCAAACAATCTTAGTTCTGTTAACAGTGTGTCGTCCCAGAAAGCTAGCTCCGATGCCAAAGCCTCCTCTAATGGTGGCCGTCTTAATTCCTTCCAAATCATACCATGTTTACCCAAGGTTAGCCGTTTTGATCACGTTGACTCGATCCTGATCAAATCTCTTCATTACTTTTGCCAATTATTTTTCTTCCACCCAAAGCTATTCTTCTTTTAGCATCTAATAGCTTCTAACTATTCTTAGAACCGACAAAGGAAAGATTAATGTTGTTATGCTTTCTTCATCTTACCCGGAAAAATCTACTTGCTTCTTTCAGACACCACTATAATACTTATCGTTCATCAAAACCAACAGCACCTTTGGTGACTCCGTTTCCGTTATTACAAAATTTGCTTACTCCCAAACCGTTCTTATTCCGCTTGCGATCCGGTGCCTAGGCTCTTACACAACACTTTTTATGAAAAAAAAATCTACGGTGTTGCAAAAATACTTAAGAAAAATTTATCTTAACTCAGTCCTCCTACAGATCTACGATGTCTCCTATTTTAACAAAATAGGAGAAATTCGAAATGATTCCGCGTCTTCACGGTAGAATCAGATTAGTTTCTTAGACATCAGCATCATTATGGTAACTATGTTCGGACCATTTCCATTGACTGTTGCCTTAAGCCTATTTCATGCAACCGAATTCTAATCTTTCTATCCGGACAGCTCTTCAATACCAAATTCAACATCGGTTATTACATTACCAAATACTTTGTGCCACATCCAAACAAATCCATAAACAGCTAAACTGGTCGTTAAAAATTAAATTTTCTGAGACGCCCCTAAAAACATTCTTTTTGGACAAAAAACCACGAGGGCATTATTTTTTTTTTAAATCAAAAAAACACGTGCCGCAAAATCATCGAAGTTAATTTTTTGAAAAAATCGTTAATATCTCATAAAATGTGCAGATTTAAAAACACGTAATCAGTTTTGAAGGAAATTTAATTCTCTACAAAAAATTCCAAGTAATTTTTTTTCTAAAACCTATATTTCTGATGATATTTTGAAATAAAACTTCAAATTCTTCGAAACTCGTAAAAACAAATGATGAAAATTTGGACGAAAAAGTGCGAAACGATATGACATAATAATAAAAAACAGCGGTTGAAATAGTATATAAGTAATAGTTTAAGCAAAAATTGTAATAATAATTTAAGAACTGAGGATGACGTAAGTCGAAATCGATATTCTATGAAATAAAAAATAAAATCCAAATTGTTACTATAAGGAAGTTTATATTATTATTAATAAAATAAAATTAAAAATAAACAGTAAAAAGTATATTTTTAAATATTGCATTTTAATTCAAAAGTGACAAAAGCACACAAACAGTGAATAATATGGAAAACCATAATGACACATATAAAAAAGCGGCTACATTTAATAACTTGAAAACGATGAAAGACAAATGATGCATTACAACAACAACATCAACCTTCTTTCTGTTCTTCTATCAAACACACATTCATTTCGTTTACTGTTACCATATAAAATCGCTATAAAGCTTGTGTTGACTTGTTTAATTGTTTCAATAAAAACCAATATTTCATTTGCGAGAATTTTTACATGGACATGCGATGGTTGTCTAAGAAGTTTTTCAGTTTAGTTATAATCCTATTTCTATATTTCTACATTTAAGATTATTCAATTATTTATCACCATTGTTAAACTAAATTTCAATCTAATTTTACGAGAGAAAATATTACGAGACTAAAGCCTCTGCCAAAAACTTAATGTTCAAACCAATAAAGCTTTTATTCGTTTTATTTTGCTATTTTAAAAGCTGAAAACTTTTACTATTGTATAAATATTAAGTGGCTTTTAGCTTCATGTTTTTGAACATAAATTAAATGTCAGCTTTTTTCTACTGAATATGAAAAATTTATATATTGTTGAACGAATTTAAGAGCTTAACTATATAAATCAACTAAAATCCACTAATAAAAACTTGACAAATCAATTTCATACAAAATTTTCAAAAGTTGGGATAGTGAAGATGAAATTACTTGAAATATAAATGTCATATTTAAAAAACAAAGAAAACTATTGATCAGGCCGACAATGGAAGCTCCTAGTCATATGTGTGTTGTGGTCTACAGAATTTTATTAAATATTTTGTTTTTTACATTTTTTTTACATCACAAAAACAACTGTATGAACTAAAAATAATACTACAACCTTAACTAATTTTATTTTTCGGAAGTTCCAATTACAAAATTGTCGAATATTCAGAGCATAAATGTACAAGTGGTGGGGACGTCCCAGACCCTGGCAAAGTTTTAAGAAAAGGTGAAAATCGAATGTTCAAATTATTTTTCGAAGCCTTGTGTAGTTTATCATTGGGATATCATAGTAACGATAAATTTCGTAAACATTTTAACAGAAAACTACGATCTCGGCATCGACTGTAACAAATTGTAACAAGTTCGCGAATTAAAACCCTGAACTTAAATTTTGTTTTTAATCAAAGTCGTCATGAGTTACAGGTTGTACTGTTAAATTTCATATTTTAGCCTGGAAAATTGAGGAAAAGTGAGTTGCTCCAAGAAAAAAGTTGCTGTATAACAAACTTGGGAAAGGACTTTCAGAAAAATGTAACCCTTTTCTTTTGACAACGTGTTTGGGTAAAATAAAATATTCATCCTGAATAGCACACGTAGTTAGTAGATTGTATGAATAGATCAAGACACGGGGGAAGTGAGTATGAAATCATCTGGGAAATGTGGCATACACAGCGTTTATGATGCATTAAACAGCGCAAGGTTTTTGTGTTCAGAATATTATGTTTCACATACGTGATTTTCCAATTTGCGAATGTTCTATTATTCAAATAAAAAAACTTTAACGAAATCAACATTTCTTCCACAACAGAACTGGAGCAACAAAAGTTACATTTCATATAAAAGAAAACATGAAAGCGTTTTTTTCCAACTTTCCTCACAACAAAGAACGAAACAAAAAATTCAATTGTAAAAATTTGAAAAGAACGAAAGAAAATATTTCATACGAGCCTTTTTTATTTTTTTTTCCAGAATTACATAAAAAAAAAGTTTGACTATATCATTTTCCAATCATAATAGAATTTTCTATAACTTTTCTTTTTTTTTTTTACGTTAACATAAGCATTAAAGTTTCAATTTTCTTTTTTGAGTTATTATTGCTATGAAATTATTTGTTCTGATGATATGGAATTTTGGGTGGATTATGTTTTGTTTTGTGGTGGCAACGTAATAAAATAAAAAGTTGTGCTTTTCTCAACAATAATTGAACTTTTTTATTGTTAAAAATTGATTATTTTACTAAGAAATGTGTGGTAAGGATTTTTATTGTATTTACATTTTCTTGTATTTATTTGTTGAAAGTGTGTTAACTGGAATCGTGTTTACCAAGTCGTACTTGAATTAGAAAGATTCAAGTTTCTTAAGCGAAACTGAAATAGTCATAATTATACCGGTTTTCAAACCGTCAACCATATATGGTAATCTCTATATGCCCCGAACTAAATTTCGAGCTTACGAACTATTTCATACTAATTTCTGTATCTAATCTCACTGTGAATTATGCTATCAAACATACCATGCCTAGAACCAGCAAAACGAGAATTTAAGTAAAAGGCGTCTTTACTAAGTTTTACTGATTTATAAATTGTTTTTAATGTTTGTTCTACGGGTGTGACAAACCCGTGTGCTCCAGTCCCTGCTACTGACAAATGAGTTAACTTCCGACGAAGATGAACAGCTGCAGGATGCGATCGTCGTTTTCTAAAATAGGGTAAGGTCAAACGCATGTGCTTGAACTCATAACTGATGTTCGCGATGCTGTCTCCATCAATCAAAGACATTATCGCATATTACCAGCAATAAAGAAAATTATGGGAGATGAGCTTGGTCTAGGGTTTCCACGGTTTTAAATATCGATATTGAAAACCGGTATTGAAGTAAATTTTTACAATACCGAACCGTATCACAATACCGGTTTTGTACGGTTTTCAAAATTTTAATGTTCAGAAGTTAATACAGATGGCAATCTGCAAATCTTACACATTCTAAAACAAAAAACCAGAGAGTTGCATAACTTTTGGCGATTAAGCAACACTCTTCTTTTTGTGTTCGAAGTTCGTAAATGAAAGAGAAAAAAATAAAAATAAAAATTTTAATAACATACTTTTAATGAAAATGAACTAAAAACTAAAAAATAAATTTTGGATTAACACAGCAAGAAACAAAGGTTATTTTCAAACGTAAAATCTTTTATTAATACCTATGTTTGCTTACAAACTGTAATAAGGAAATAAATATTTAAATATCTTTTTAAAGCCTACGGCTCGCGCTGTAAATTTCGCCTCCGATCACAAAAGATTCACTTTCCGCTTTAAATATGCAATATACTATTGTAAAATGTTTACATTGAGTTTTCTAATGTTTTAGCCAAATTTTTAAGATGTTTCATACAAATACCGCGCAATACCGGTAGATACCGGTATTGAAAAATTTTGTATACCGAGAACCGGTATTAGAATTTTCCGGTATTTTGGAAACTCTAGCTTGGTCGTATGCTGGCGCTGGGTGTCATCGAAGAAAGTGCCACTTCTTGGAGTTCCCATGTTATAGATCAGTTCGATTTTGATTTGTAAATGAAAAATCTAATTAAAATTTATTTAGTACGCGTTTGATACAAAATCAAATAAATCGAATATCAGTTCGTGATTTTATTAGTTTTCGGAGTTTTAATTTGGAATTAAAAATAAATTCGATCGGAAGTCGTGATTCAATATAGATTTCAAAAAAATAGATCTGGTTGTGCTTAAAAATTTATAAATTATAATTAAAAATTTTTTCTTTGAATCGTAAATTACAAAATTCAACAAAAAAATTCAATTTTGATTTGTAATATTTTGAACTATCAAACTATAAGATTTAGTAGTTTCCTAATTTAGGTGAATAATATTAACAGTTTTTATTTTGAATATTGAGATTAAGCAAAGTTATTTTAGTGAAAACGTGGCTTTTAAAATAAAGTAAAAGGAAAAATAAAACAAAAAAATTAAGGTCACAAAAAATTGTCAGTCACATGAAAATATTATTCAGAAGTTTATATTACTTAAAATATTGATGGTTAAAGTTTATATTACAAAAATAATAAAAAAAAAATAAAAGGAATTAAAGAATAAAACAAATACTAAAGCAGAAAAAAAACATGTTATGCAAAAGTTTATGTTACCGTTGAACCTACTGTTTTTCTAAACATCTTATTTTGTGAGCAGTCTATTGGGATGCATCTTATTTCGATACGATATTTGTTTCTTTGAATATTGAACATCAGGAGCATTTTATATGGATACAGGGAAATATTAAACGAAAAAGGGAGGCTAAAGTTAACGTGTGAGATCGACGAATTAAGCAAGTTCACCATTCAACAATTATAAGCTAAGTTTTTTTTTATTTTAATATTAATAGTTCACCTTTGTTTTATTTTAAAATTCTTTGAATTTTTGTCACCCAATTCTGTTTTTACACGGTCTTTTTTTAGACGGTTTTGAAATAACACGGTCTAGAAAAAAAATTTAAATTCGTTTTTACACGGTTTTATTTGAAATAGCACGGTTTAAATTTTGAAGAAAATTCGTATTTTTTTTTCTATATACAAAGCTAGATATGTTTAGTGTTGATTATAATAAATTATAAATTAACGTCTCTTAATATGTGAAGATACCATGTCCAACTAGGGATTAGGATTAAGTTTGAATAAATTAAATTTCTTTAAGAAATTTATGAACGTTATCTTTAAAATTTTGAGGATTAAAGCTATCAGGGAAAACCCTTGCTGGTGAGACATTCCATAGATGAGAGACTCTGCTGAAAAAATCACGCTGGAAAGCAACACTTCTGATTCTTTTTATATGAAGTGTAAAAGGATGGGCTACAAAATTTACTCTGGTGTTACGCGATAGGTTGCTAGTTCAGGTAAAATTGATTTTATCTCAGTCGAAGTTTGTTCATCCACAATGTATTAATAGAAAATTCTCAGATCAGCAACATTTCTCCTATGTTGCAAGGAATTTAACTCATTAATAAGAGTTGAGTTGCTAAATAGTTTAACAGTTCTGCGTGTAACGCGGGAGATTTTTTTTTTATTAGAAACATTGAGTTTCAAATCAAATCAAAATTATTTGTTGTGTCGTTTTCAATCAGGAACTGAATTTTTATATTATCGTATTTCATTCAATGAAAATAAAAGGCAAATTTTGTAATTATAGTAAAATAATAATTGTTTCTGTTTTAACGTAAAATTAAAAATACGGTAATGTTTGTATTATATAAAGATAGATTTAAATTTATTTCATTGAACATCACATTGTTTACGTAAATTTAATTGTTGTGTTGATCATATATATATATTGTATTAGTTGTAATTAGTATAAAATAAAATAATTCAAAAAAATAAAAGAAAAACAAATAAATTGAAAGACACAATAATTAAAACCAATACATGTTACATCTATATATACATTAATATACACCAGCTGATCTTTGTAAAACTGATTTAAAAAAAAAAGTAAAGGGGAAATCGATAAAGAAGAATATCAAATGCCTGTAGGAATAAAAGTTTTAAAGAAAAACAACATCTACCTTAACCATATCTGGTAATTTCAATAAAAATAAAGGGAAATTATAAATTAGAACAGAAAATGTCTGGAATATTTTATGTGTACATCATGCAAGACATGATTATAAAAAATCTTGCCGGAAATAATGGATTGGGGAAATTAGGAAACGAGACTATAAATAAAAATGATGATGGAGTGAAGGCTCTCTTTAAGTTTGGAAAATCGAAGAAGAAACATCTCTGGTAATAAATTGGGGAAAACCATCACCAAGGAAAAATTGGGACACAAGCCGCACCAAGCCAGACAAGTTGGAATTGGAGCCAGGAAATATTGAGAAACAGCTGGGATTGAAGTACAAAGGGTGAGAAACGATTGGGATAAAAATAATAAAAATATTTTAGTAATGTATAATTATATATGTATATATGCCTAATAATAATTAATTATAATGTCTTAATCAAATATTTGGAAATTTTTATTTATTATTTTAATTAAATTTTTAGTTGCTTTTGGGAATGGTTGAATGAAGGTTTGGGCGGTATTGTAAGGGGATTTTCTTCGATTTTGAAACAATTAGTGATTTTGTGTTATGTGGTTACCAGTTATAATTGTGTTAGTGTTAGTGTTAGTATAAGAGAAACAAAGGAAATTGAGGTAAGGAAATGCGCTGCAAGGCTCCATCCCTCCACCAAAACAAAATTAATATCGCGTGGCCAAAGGCCGACGTTATATTTGGCATCACTTGTGGGGAGACACAGGCAGAAAAAACACCATCTTTGCAAGGCATATTTCAGACATAAGCAATTTCTTTTGTTTCAAAAATTATGTGGGTAATGGTTACAGTGTTAATAAGTGTTAATATTATAAGTGATATTGTAGTGCAATTTAACAAACTGTGGTTAATATTAGAGGTTAGTTTTGTTATTGTGTTCGTTTTTTTGGGGGTTATTAAAGAAAAAAAATATGTGTGTAAATTGTTTAGTGTTTTGTTATATGTAAAAATAAATTATTGAAAAAAAAAAATATATAAAATAGAAAACTATCACAAATGTTTAGTAAATCAATTTTTTTTGTTTGATGGAAGAAAGTTTATATAAAGTAATAAGTTTGTAGAAATGTTTAGAAGAAAAGAAGATAATAGTGACGAGTTTTAAACGTGAATGCAATATAGGCCAATCAAATAAGGAATAAACTTCAACTATTGTGTGGTTCTCCTATTCATACGATTTAAAGTTCATCACAAAGATTGAAGCTAGAAGAAAAAAAATATATATAGCGTTATAGGGGTGAGTTACATATTTTAAATAGAAATTAAATTTAATAATAAACCTTTAACTAATTGGGTTTACATAATAATTAAATTGAAGAATAGTTATCGAAAGTATAATAGAATTGATGTTCTTGCGATTTATTGATGATTTTTGGCGTGGTGTTGAAACAAAATTGGAATATAATTTTAGAAAATAAGTGTAAAATTACGCAAATTTTAATAAAAGAGATAGATAAAGCTTTAATTAAATAAAATAAAATTTTTTTGGTTATATTCTTGTAATGCATTGAGTTTTCTCTAAAATACAGACCAAAGTGAGCGTGGGAAGATAAATTCTGTATATTTTTGAAGGTTCAGATTGTTTCTTTAGTAGTCGAATTTTGCGAACGGTTTTGTGCCTTAGTTTTAACTTTACACTAGTTATAAATAAATTTGTGCAATCGTGTTATGGAATGATAGGGAGTTATCGAATCCACATATTGTAGCTCGTATTAGAAGTAGTAATATTATTGGTAATTATTTTACATAGTGACTCTTGGAATTTTAATATGGCGAGGAAAATTTCATGGCTTTCTTTTGAACCGATGTACCTGGAAGCGGAAGAATTAGAATATGAGTTGTCCTCGGAAGAAATGTCGTTTAAAAATTTTTGTGTTATGTGTTGTTTGGAATTTCATTGTTGGTACGTAGTTCAGGTAGAAAAGATTGTTGGGCGAACGTTTTGTTTATTAAATGTTCGATTAAAAGTCGATTAAATGTTGGTTATAGTTTATTTGTTTGTTTATATTATTTTATATTTTGTTTATATAATAGTTTTGGTATTTTGGGCTACAAGGCAAACCGGAGGATTGTAAGACCTTGATAGTAAAGCTGCCGTAATGAGGTAGTTATTTGGTATTAGTTCATGTAAAGTTTTAGGGTATTTTGGGGCTACAAGGCGAAACGTAGTATTGTAAGTCCTTGATAGTAAAGCTGCCGTAATGAGGTAGTTATTTGGTATTAGTTCATGTAAAGTTTTAGGGTATTTTGGGGCTACAAGACGAATCGTAGTATTGTAAGTCCTTGATAGTAATGCTGCCGTAATGAGGTAGTTATTTGGTATCTGTTTATGTAAAGTTTTTTAGGGTATTTTTGGGCTACAAGGCAAAGCGTAGTATTGTAAGTCCTTGATAGTTAAGCTGCCGTAATGAGGTAGTTATTTGGTATTTGTTTATGTACAGTTTTTTTAAGGTATTTTGGGCTACAAGGCGAATCGTAGTATTGTAAGTCCTTGATAGTAAAGCTGCCGTAATGAGGTAGTTAGTTGGTAATAGTTTATGTAATGTTTTTTTATGGTATTTTTGGGCTACATGGAAAACCCAAGGATTGTAAGTCCTTGATTGTAGAGCTGCCGTAATCAGGCAGTTGGTTGTAATATATTTTATAAATTAGTTTTTTTTTAGTATTTTAAGACTACAAGGTAAACCCTAGGATTTGTTGTTAAAGCTGCCGTAATAAGATAGTTATTCGGTATTATATGTGTGTGTACATTTTCTGTGTACAGTTCTTGATGGTCATTGAGTTGATTAGTTGGTTAATGAGTAACTGTGGATATTTTGAGGGTAGTGGGGTAGAATGAATTAAAGAAGTTTAGCGAATTACTAACCATGGTGAGGGAGTCGAAAGTCCACGCATGTCGTCTGGAGCTTTCGAGAGCATTTTGTTTATATCTGTTTGGTGTGGTCTGTTAATTTTAAAACAAAATGCTCTCGAAAATTCTAGAACGGTGTGATGTAACGCGGGAGATTTTTTTTTTATTAGAAATATTGAGTTTCAAATCAAATCAAAATTATTTGTTGTGTCGTTTTCAATCAGGAACTGAATTTTTATATTATCGTATTTCATTCAATGAAAATAAAAGGCAAATTTTGTAATTATAGTAAAATAATAATTGTTTCTGTTTTAACGTAAAATTAAAAATACGGTAATGTTTGTATTATATAAAGATAGATTTAAATTTATTTCATTGAATTTATTTCATTGATAGATTTAAATTTATTTCATTTATTTCATTGTTTACGTAAATTTAATTGTTGTGTTGATCATATATATATTGTATTAGTTGTAATTAGTATAAAATAAAATAATTCAAAAAAATAAAAGAAAAACAAATAAATTGAAAGACACAATAATTAAAACCAATACATGTTACATCTATATATACATTAATATACACCAGCTGATCTTTGTAAAACTGATTTAAAAAAAAAGTAAAGGGGAAATCGATAAAGAAGAATATCAAATGCCTGTAGGAATAAAAGTTTTAAAGAAAAACAACATCTACCTTAACCATATCTGGTAATTTCAATAAAAATAAAGGGAAATTATAAATTAGAACAGAAAATGTCTGGAATATTTTATGTGTACATCATGCAAGACATGATTATAAAAAATCTTGCCGGAAATAATGGATTGGGGAAATTAGGAAACGAGACTATAAATAAAAATGATGATGGAGTGAAGGCTCTCTTTGAGTTTGGAAAATCGAAGAAGAAACATCTCTGGTGCTAAATTGGGGAAAACCATCACCAAGGAAAAATTGGGACACAAGCCGCACCAAGCTAGACAAGTTGAAATTGGAGCCAGGAAATATTGAGGAACAGCTGGGATTGAAGTACAAAGGGTGAGAAACGATTGGGATAAAAATAATAGAAATATTTCAATTAATGTATATTTATATATGTATATATGCCTAATAATAATTAATTATAATGTCTTAATCAAATATTTGGAAATTTTTTATTTATTATTTTTAATTAAATTTTTAGTTGCTTTTGGGAATGGTTGAATGAAGGCTTGGGCGGTATTGTAAGGGGATTTTCTTCGATTTTGAAACAATTAGTGATTTTGTGTTACCAGTTATAATTGTGTTAGTGTTAGTGTTAGAAGAAGAGAAACAAAGAAAATTGAGGTAAGGAAATGCACTGCAAGGCTCCATCCCTCCACTAAAACAAAATTAATATCGCGTGGCCAAAGGCCGACGTTATATGCGCTGAACAAACTCAATTTACTTCATACTACTAAAATCAGATACACCCCATATGTGAGAACAATACTCCATGCAGGGAGTATAAATGATTTATATATTAAAAGAAGCTGTTCGCTATTGAAAAACTTACGAAATCGTTCCAAAGACCAAAATTTTTGAACAGCGTTCTTAGCTAGGTTAAAAATATATGAGAATTTAATTTCATATTGTTTTCAACTTCTATTCCTAGAAGTATGTATGTAAAGTTGATCAATTTTCTTTGAAGATTTTTTATTTTTTAACGCTAATCTTAAAGTTTGGAGGAAGAAAATTATTTTATCTTATTATACTCTTATTGATACTCTGGTGTAACGTGTCAAGTTTGCAGGCTTAGGTAAAATCGATTTGATATAGATAGAAGCCCGTTTATCCATAATGTAAAATACCGTCAAATCAGCGACATACCAGGAATCAAGCTCATTAGTAAGATTTTAATTGCTGATCAATTTAACAGCCCTCTGTTGTATACATTCAATCAAAACCTGTATGGTACACTCCATATGTGACAACAATAATCCATGTAGGGCGATCGTCTTTCGGCGAAAACCGCATTGTCTTTAAGTATTTTTGAGCAGTTAACAAAGAACCTCATATTTTTAAAATTAATGTTTTTTTCAAATATTTTAGCTACAATCGATTAGTTTGATATGGGTTTGTAATTTGTTGTATCCGTTTTCGTACCTTTTTTGGAACTGGCTGTGCCTACACTAGCCATTTCCCAAAAAAACTAATATTTCAAATTATATATATGTCGTTAGAACAGCATGTTTGATTGAGCTTGTGAAACGTACGTTATCGCTTAAACATCTGAAAAGCATACACTGAAAAAAAAACTGAAGTTTATGACAACCTCATATCGAAGTTGGCAGTTGATTATTCATGCAAAGAAAAATTATTTGCAAACAATTTCACTTTGATTGCGACAACTACACGATAACATTTTCCTAACAACGGAATGAGGTTTATTTAAAATATAAAGTGTTATATCCAATATAACAGTAGTTGAATAAAGCTAATAACTATTTCCCTGAAAAAAATTTTCTTTGGCCTTATATCATGAATTTTTCATTTTAAAGTTTAAGTATTTGAGATTAATTGAACTATATTTAATTTTCACATAAATATTTCGTGTAATTGTCTCAACTTCATCGATTTATAATTGTAGAGTTGTTGAAGCAATTTCGTAGTTTGATTCGCCATATGTGACCGCACGGTGAGGTTGAGACAATTGCATTTCGATTGGAAATAGGACATGTTTTTTTCAGTGTATGATCGAATCTGGCATGCCAACTTCATGTAGACATAAAGCATATTCAAAAATGCCTCACCGATCAAAACATTTCGGTATCCATCGATAGTTTTTCTTCTGAGTCTAAATTAATTATTACTGGTGTTCTCCAAGGCACAGTTTTATTCCCCACTCTATTTTTAATTTATATCAATGATCTGTTGAAAATTATCAGTAACACGACAAATAGTTTTGCAGATGACATACAGTACATTGCACAGGTCATTCGTTTCCCTATCTTCAAAGGTAAAATGAATGAAAAAATAAATCTCGCCCGGAGAAACGTTGTTATAAATGTAAACGAGGACCTTGAAGGAGAAAAGCACCGAGGACCGAGAATAAAGTCGCAGATTGGGGTAAACAAATTTATTCAATTCTAATTCCACCAAAAAAACAGCTATTGATTGTTTTTAGATCATAGACCGAGTTCCCCAATGATACTTCCATTAGTATCTATGACGAACAAATAGCATCCTAATTAGATGGTAAAAATATTTCATTCCGTATAATTTACTCCACATTTATAAGTTCTACATTCGTCCATGTATGGAATATTGTTGTCAAGTCTTGTGTGGTGCATCTATTTCGATCTAGGCTCTAGGCTAAATTTAACATCAAATCTTGATTTCTTACAACATTGTCGCACTGTTGCTGATCTCTGATTTAATTTTTGTTTTTTTATCAAATGAACTGTGCATATATGCACAAAAAATTTAATTTGGCTTTTATATAGACTCTTAATAGTTTTTTTGTACAAATCATTTTATTTTACCTATTTTTTACAGAAATAAAGGGTATGGAACCAATCCCCTTTTTCTGTATGTGCTGCTTGTCTTTTTATGCACGGTTTTTTTTTACACGTCTTTTCCTGGAACGTATCTACCGTGTAAAAACAGAATTGGGTGTATTTGAATTATTCTTGACCATTATGGGCTTATTGGTTTTTTTTTGTGGTACATTAGAGATTTTTCAGGGGCTAGAGTTCATATCAATATTTAATTTAAATTGTTATATCCTTGGCATAACGGCACCGCTGTACCGTTATAATGCGTACCTGACCGAAGACCATACTCCGTGGGACGTTCATCTTAGCGAAATGGCTTGTTCTCTTCGTTTTTCTATACATCAAATTTTCGGTTGTTCTGCCTATTACGTCTTTTTGGGGCTACTCGTGATCACTCATGGTACGTTATACTCTTTATTTTGACGCTTAAATTGTCTGAACGAGAGTGGAAAATCCATAATCGTCCAGATCAATTATCCAGGATTCACTCCCGAATTAAAGAGCTGACCGCTGTAGCCTTTGTGCAAAACGCATCCCGCCACAATTTGCGTGACCGGAAACGTGCTTTTGTCGCAAAACTTTGTTTTGAGCGATTCCAGAAAGTAGGGAAGTTCCAAATTGGCTCCAAAATCGTGACGGCCAAAGTCATCAGGTTAGTTGAAGGGACTGGGGGACGATATTTCCCAACGACGCGAAATATACCTTCAGTAGAGCCTAAGAGTCGTTATCTCAAGGTTTGGGTTCGAGCCCGGTTCTCATTTCAGTTTTTGTGTTTTATGATTCTCATGACGAATGTAGTCGGCCAGACTTTCTCCTTTCGTCCTATCCTGTAATGGGCAAGATATTCTGTGTCAGTCGTACTTCCATTTCCCGTTCTCTTTACCTATAGTAATATACTATAGCGTTATTCAACAAAAAAAAATTTCAACCCACTTGTTTGCAAAAACACAATTATTTAAGATATGTCGAAGTACATCTGACGCTTCCGGGAAGCCCGTATTAAATTTTTTTCGTGGCGTCAAAATTTTTTAAATCTGTTTTTTCTATATGGACCTAGATGGTTCGTTTTTAAATTCTGGAGAGTGAAGATTAAGTTGGTATGCGAGCTAGTTTTGGTGTTATTGAGTAGTGTCAAAGAAAACAAAATTCAAATAAGTTTTTTTTCTTCTTGATGGAAAGTGGTTTTTTTTCTTAAAAAAAAACAAATAAAATTCGGGGAAATGATATAATCTATAAGAAAATATATGGTAATAATTATGTCAATAAATTATATTTGAATTGTTAAGTGTATGAATACAATTTCCAAAATCTAAATTATAATGAATTATACTATTTTGAAAAAAAAATCTCACTGCCACTCAAAAGCTTTAAATGTGTCAGTCTTGCATCTTTCCTTTTAAAAACGTTAATCTTCATGAAAACATTGACTCGAGCAAGCTGTCAAAATCTAAGCATAAGGACAGTAAATGTAGATTCAGGAAGGTGCGTTCAACAATATGAGAAGTATCATAGTTTAAAGTGGATGATTCCTTGGTAGCATTAATCAAACGTATGTATGCTTCTCTGTTAAATTATTAAAAACAAGATTATACTTTGTAAACTGTAGATTGGCGATGAAAAGTTTAGCCTGCGTAGAAGAATGTCTGTGTCTGGTAAATTCATATTACCTTTACGTTTCCACATTCATCCATTAAGTATTAACCCTTTCATCGTATTTCAATTCGACTCAAACAAGTTTAATATTGATCCTAAGACTCACTAATCCTTTTATAATTGACTTTTATCCTCTGTAACTCCCTAATCTTATTTTAATTGAATTCCAAGTTTATTTCCGATCCAAAACTTTTCTTCAAGTCTAATCTTTCTAAATTTATTTTGTTAAATTTTTGTGCAAATATCAAATTAATTTCTCTGTTTTTGCTTTTCATTGTTTATGCCTTGAAACTTAATAGAAAAATGAAATTACTTAAGTTTTTCTTTATTTTGTTATTTTTATAGTAGAGCTGACTGTTGATTGTTTTTAATAAAATTAGTGTTGAAAGAGTTTTTTTAAATTGCAAATAGATTTTAGAAGTTGTTCTATACGTGGCATACATATTTTGCAATAAATTAGCTGATACCCTTTCTTTTACCATTGAGTCGTGAATGGTTTAAAATGCTGAGACCACCTTTTCTAACATACATCATTACATAATCTCACAAACAAAAAACAAATTTACTGATTACGATCCATGAAATTATAGCACACAAATTCCAAAAATCAATTTGATTAACTTATTCCAAATGAGTGAACAACAAAACCAACCATAAGAAAACATAAAATCGATGAACGGAAAATTTTATTCGTATTCGTAGAAGATCAATGAAATTTTATCATTTCACAAAAAAAAAATACGAAAACCGTTTATAAATCTAAACCAATATTTAAACATAAAGAAAATTTACAAAATTTATTTTATTTCTTCCAATTTTCTTACATGGAAAATAATTTTAAACTAAAACCAAAATCCAAAAAAAAAAGCTTATACGGAAAAATTCTTCAAATAAAAACAAAATTTGTATTTTTTTTTTTTGATTTTATTCAGAAAAAGGAAAATGATAACTCACTTGGGAAAATTTAAACAATAAATTTGATTCAATTTTATTTCTTTGAGCATTTCATTTTTATCATGTACCCAGTTTTCCAGACATTTTATTTGAAATTAAAAAAAAAATTGCTAAAATTGAAATTAAAGAACAAACAAAAAATTTTTATTTTATTTTGTTGTGGAAAAACAAAACGAGAAAAGAAAATGGAAAATGTAAATAAATCTAAAATGTGAAAATATTCTTGTTGGTAAGAATGTGCAGTTATTCTTATGTTTCGTTTCTTTTTTGGTTGGCGAAGATTATGAACAAATGTTGTGGCGTTTGCATGTTAATGGTGGAAAGTGTTGAGTTAGATGTATTTGCTTGTTGATGTTTTATATTTATTTTTATGATTTTCTTGGAAAATATTTTGATTGTGATTTCAACTTATATGAAGTTAGGTTTCCAACGAAAATTATTTGGATTGTTAACGCTTCTGTGTATGCGAGGAAAAGCGATGCTGGTATCATTAGAGTAACATATCAGTAACTTGCAATTTTAGTAGCATGATAGCTTCATAATAAAAGCACAATGGTATTTTTATCGTATAGGTAGCACAAGCAGTCGTACAATGGTAGCATAATGTTGTGCGGTCGTGTGAAAAAATTTAGAGTAGCATAATCGGTAGCACAAGAGTAGCATAATGGTGAAAAATATTGTCATCACAACACAGTAGAACAACAGTCACATATCGGCAGGACAACAACGATCACACAACAGAGTAGCTCATTAGTCGCATATATCGTTAAGATAACAACGGTCGCACAACAGAGTGGCACAAATCGATAAAACGATAAAGGTTGTTCGTACTATCAATTGCGTTTTATTTATTAAATATTATAAAGAAAAATACACAAATCAAATGTGTATGACAAAACTATTTTTTTATGTTATTTAAAAATACAACAAAATCTTTACTTACTATACCACACTTACACACAACACTTAAACCGAAGAAAAAATCAACTTCAATAAAAAAGTTTCTTTATTTTATTTCACGGGAATGAAATCATGGAAAAAAATGATGGAAAAACCAATATTTTATTATTTTTAGCACTACCTGCCAAAACAATAATTAATTTTCTTGTTACTATCGAAATGATAATAATTTGAATGAAACGGAAAAAGCAGTAGCAATAACTTTAAGAAACTGCATTATCGATCAATTTAAAATTCGTAAAAAGAAATGTTTATGATATTTATGAATTCATGGTATTTAATAAAAATTAAAAAAACAATAAAAAAATATACTTCTCTAGAGAATTGAGCTCTCGACAATGCGCCTAAAGAAGTTTTCACTTCAAAAATACTTAAACCAATGGATGTCTTCCACTTGCGTGTAAATCTTAATTTAATTCAATAATTTTTTTTTGAATTTTTGGTGTTTTGTTTTTTATTTAATATTTATATTCCTGTGGTATTATTCGCCAACAAAAACTAATTAATGCCAAGTTTCAAAAAATGTTCCTTATGCATATATGTTTTCGTTGTCGCTAATTCCATCTCCCTTTTTATATTTACTATTTTGGCGGATTCTTTTTTCCACGGCCGAGAATGTAATCAACGTTAAACAACAGGTGGCCCTGCTATCTTCAAAAATATCTTATTTGACAGGGTGATCAAGCATACTCCCCGTCTTTAACTGTCAAGTTAAACTCATTTAGATTATTTAGTTTGTTTGTAGTTAGCATAATAACAGAATAGCAAATATAACAAAATAGCAGAACGACAAGATAACGGTATAGCAGAATAACAAAATAGCAGAATAACAGAATAGCAAAATAACAGAATAGTAGGATAGCAGGATGCCAGAATACCAGAAACGCTGTATGACACAAAAACAGAATAGCAGTATAGCACATTAGCAGTATAGCAGAATAACAGAATAGCAGAAAAGCAGGCTAACAGAATAACAGAATATCAGGATAGCAAAATTGAATGTCACAAACGCTGCAACCCTCGCAATCATATTAATCGGCGGTGACTGCTCCCAAATGCAAGAGTTTACTGCAGTGCTAGAAATTCCGTGCGTTGGACCATTTAAATATGATTTCATTCAAAAACATCGTCCTTTCTTCTCTTACCATTCCCGAAACATATATTAAGAAACAAAAGTTTTTGAAATCGTTCCAGTAGTTTTCTAGTTTTCGTCGACTGTGACGGAGCAGACAGACGGAGATTTTGTTTTGCATTTGGAGTTCTAAAATCGTTATGAAACGAAAAAGTTAGGGTCTTTCAGATCTAAGTAATAAAAATATGAAGGAGCTGAAATCTCAAGGATTTGAGATATCAAGACTTCGGTTTGTGTTAGGGATTTTTATATAATTTTCGGCATATATGAAGACATTGTTTTTAGTTTTGGACCAGTGATGTATCTTAAACATAAAACTTTCTCTGTTTAGAAATTTATTACAAAACAAACACGAAACACCAATTCGATGCCGGAAAATTATAACAGTCATAAATTAACATAATTGAGTGAAAAGAAGATACACTCTGCAAACTACTCAAAAACCTCTCCGTTTAGCGTTTAGTAGTTTTAACTTTTCGAAATCAAACAACCCATTATCTACCAATTTCATGTTCAATTACATTTCATGTCATACAAATAATTATTTTATTTTTTTTCACAAAGGGGCCCTGATTGAATTGATTTCAAAAATTTATAACAAAATCAAAAATTCAAACATTTTTCAAAATTCTAAAAATATTTTAAAAATTATAATAAAGTCAAAAATTTAATTTGTTTTTTCAAAATTCTATATATATTGCAAAAATTATAAAAAAATCAAAAACGCTTTTTTCGAAATTCCAAAAATTAAATAAAATCAAAAATTTAAACTTTTTCAAAATTCTAAAAAATATTCCTATTACAAAATCGAAAATTGAAATTTCAAAACTCCAAAAACATTGCAAAAAATATAACATAACATTTAACTTATTTTCCAACTGTTCCTGTTATTCAGAAGTCGTGGAATCTGGAATCAGACAAACAATTACTCAAGAAATATCTCCCTAATAATTATAACTTTTGTAAAAAAACGACATTTAATCTGAAACAACTTGATATTTTCCAACTGTTCTTATAAGGTGGGATGAGTTTAAACTGGATAGAACCACATTCCATCTCCAATTTCAATTTCAATTACATTTCATGTCATACAAATAATTAATTTTATTATTTTTTTGACACACTTATAATCAAGCTCCTGGTCTCACATACCAATGCCGATCATCAAGATTTCTCCACATTCAAGGTTACTCCTCGTAATCACTTAAAATGAACGTTTTTTAAGCAAAAAATATGCAAATTTTCTTGTTTGGACACACTTAACGATTTTTATGACACACTTCATGTCAAACTTAATGTTCAAATGCATTTCATGTCATCCAAATAATTACTTATATGTTTTATATCTTTCTGAAAAACGTTTTTCGTTCGTAAACATGTCTCACTCGACGCTAGCACGTCTCGTGAACAAATGTTTACTCACGAAAAAACAATGTTTTCATCTCTTGTTATTTTTATTCTTAAAAAATGAAAATAGTCCTTTTAAATATTACATAATATATACATTCCAATCTTATACCACGAAATTCCTTGTATATAAAACACTTTTTACTGATTAAGTGTACTACTGTACTATCAATCTAAATAGCCAAACAAAGTCAATCAATTTTACCAATAGATATTGAAAAACAAAAGAATGTAAAACAAAAACTGGATTTGTTTTTTTAATTACCGTTAGTTAAATATATTTAAGATAAAATTTGATTAAAATTTAGTTAGTGAAATTTTTTTGATTGAAGCGTTTGGTTTGGTTAGTTTTTCGCCGGTTGTAGTGCATTTTTTTGTTTTTCTTTTAATTTTTCTTTGATTATGGAAATATAATTGTAGTTTTATAACTCAAGTAGCAATTTCGACCTATTATCACTAATCTGATTGATTAAATATTACTTAATAACTTAAGTGAAGTGAGTTTTCTTTTTAATTATTGGGGTATGAAAAATGGATTGCTTTGGATTTAATTTTTTTAACTAATTTAATCTTTCACAAAATTGAATTTATGTGATCATCTTATATGACCAGACGCATAATATTTGTATCAAATTCTAGTTATGGTTTTTGGAAACCAATCACGAAATAAAAAATAATTTAATTTGAGTAGTATGTAAAAAATCCAGTTTTATAAGTAAACTTGTCAATATTTTTATCGACTTGGTGTCATCTCTGACATCTTGTAAAAAACATTTTGCAGTTTGACTACTGACTGGAGGTGGTGATATCACTGAGACTGAGTGTCAGCAACTTGAGGTGTTTATATGGGTACAGCGACTTTGGAATTTCTCGGCATTTTTATTTTTAACGTATTGGGCGCTACACGATGAGCAGGTGGCTCCAAAGGTCATTGGATTGGATCATTACCTGCATTATATATGTGTTCAGTTTTAATGTTTCGTCGTTTCGCCAAAAAAATCTTTGCACCTGTTGATCGGTTTCATTAATTTTACTTGATGAAACATTTCTTTAATGTCTCCACATATTGCTATTTTACGTTCACGAAACTGGAACCACACTGACATCAAATATGCTAAAACATCACGTGCCTTAAGCAACATTGAGTTTAGTGATATTCGGTGCGACTTCGCTGCAGCATTAACGACTGGTAGAATTGGAAGATAACAGCCCAGCCTGGTTTTTACTGCAATGGGTTTCTCCCATTTCGCTCTTTGACTTTCAATGGTGACACTATTTTGGCGTGTTTTAGACCAATAAGTATTCGTGGCTTTTCATATTCATATGATCATATTGGAATTTTTCTCAAATACTTATATTTTCTAGTTAGTTCGTTTATTTAGGGATTGCTCTGGGAGAACTAGTTTGTCCACTGTACGAACATTATCCCTTCCATATTTAAGTTTGTTATTTTTGAAATCTGAATATTGCACTTTTTAGAATCTTCCTCAATACGTTATTTTACATCAGTCCAGTGCTTGTACATTTCTTTTGATTTTTCTTCGCCGTATATTACAACTGGTAATATTCTAAACATTGTCGTATTATTTTCTGATTCATACACTGCTACATTCTCATGTGTAAACTTATTAGTGTACGACTCTTTTCAATACCCTTTTCGTCATAGTCGATTGTGTGATGTGATTTTGAACATGTGCTACAAAATTTCTTTGGGGGACATTTTGACTTATGTTTACTCAGACAAACTCTGCATAGATGATATTTTTTTCTAGATTTAACTTTTTGCGGTACTGTTATCTTTGAATTTTGAACAATTTAAGACTGGTGTACAGTTTCCATTGAAAATTACACTTGTCGCATTCTTACATTGTTCTTCGATTTTGCTTTCCGAAAAGTGTGAACTGACGACATATTTTGGTTTTAACTGCTTTTTACTTTCATAGTTTTTCCCTCATCTTTTATGGCTCTATTAACATTAGAAATGCTATTGACGCAACTGAAATTCCCTTTCTAGCCATGCTATTCAACCAATTTCCGAACACTTCTAGATCTATATTGACGACTTGCAATTGATGATCTGCCCAATCTCTCTTCATTCGTGGTGGCCATTTGTCGATTAATTCTTGCATTAAGAGCAAGTTGCTCAAACGCTGTTTCATACCCGTTAACTTTATTGTAGCACACACATATTTTACTACAATCGAGTATTCTACTATTGATTCCGTACTATTGTACTTTGGCAATACCAATAAACTTTGAACAGATTCCAATGCGTAACCTTTTAGGCATTAGATTGTCAGCGTCACTAATTTAACATATTTCGATCGTTTTTTTGAAACATATTTATAAATAACGGCCATTTGTCAGGCGATCCATATGGAAAGTTGGCAAGTCTCTGCCAAGTGGCAATTGAGTGTTCCGCTATCCAATTTACTGGTAAAATCGATTTCCGCTTTCATTATTCATTGATTGTGTTGCAACTTGATTTTGATCTGCTTTTTTCATTTCAGCAAATGAAAAATTAAATCCTTTACTTATTTGATTTTTCCACTCCTTCGTTCTACTTTTCATTTGTTTTTCGAAACAAAAAGAAAATTGAACAGAGGAAATTTTTGCCGTCTGTTTTCACAATTTATATTACAAAGTTCTATCTCTCTGCGATTCTGTATTTCATTGTGTGTCTAGACAAAAGAATTCACGATATAACGTTCAAGTTCTCATCTGATAAACTAAGACAATTGTTTATAGGTTTGGTTTTCAATATAACTGTCATGGAAAGTCAAGATTAAAAAAAAATATCTTGTTTTGAAATAAAAACAAATAAAATATGTCATTTCTTTTAGTTGATTAATCAATAAACTGAAAAGTACAGAAAATGTCAATCAATTTTGTTCTTTTATCATAGTAATTTTGTTCTGTTATGTAAGAGACTGTTATAGAGTCAGCAAACCTCAGTTACTTTTGTCTAAAAGAACTAGATTCATGCGAAAATTGTCAAAATAATACACCCACCCTATCGCATTCCTCTACATTTTTTCTCATAACTAGTTTAATTTAAATGCAAAGCAATATGCAATACTAAGAATTTTAGTGTCTACCAACCAACCGTCATATGTGCACTGAAAAAAACATGTCCTATTTCCAATCGAAATGCAATTGTCTCAACCTCACCATGCGGTCACATATGGCGAATCAAACTACGAAATTGCTTCAACAACTCTACAATTATAAATCGATGAAGTTGAAACAATCACACGAAATATTTATGTGAAAATTAAATATAGTTCAATTAATCTCAAATACTTAAATTTTAAAATGAAAAATTCATGATATAAGGCCAAAGAAATATGTTTTTATGGAAATAGTTATTAACTTTATTCAACTACTGTTATATTGGATATAACACTTTATATTTTATATAAACCTCATTCTCTTGTTAGGAAAATGTTATCGTGTAGTTGTCCCAATCACAGTGAAATTGTTTGCAAATAATTTTTCTTTGCATGGATAATCAACTGCCAACTTCGATATGAGGTTGTCATGAACTTCAATTTTTTTTTTCAGTGTGATGAAAACACGAAAACTACTAACTTTTTTATTTAAATTTGATGGTCAAATGCGGCGATCTTATAAGCTTTTGAACTTCACGACCCGATCGCTAAATTGTATGTGTCCCAAAAATACAATTTCATGCCTTTATTAACGATTTAATGTTGACAAAAACAAAATAGGGCACATTATTCAAATATCTATTTGCAATTAGAAAAAATCAAATTTAAATGTAATCTAATGTCAATTTTGTTGTTTTTTAATTTCAGGTAATACACGATTTACTACTATTTAGTACTCAGTAACCAGCATCATCAATATGAAATAACTTTAACAGGTATGACTGTAAATAGTATTATAACCATGCATAAATAAGAACTATATCATATGATTATATATTTGGTAATGTTTTTATGTTATATTTGTATGTCTTATTCATGGTCTCGGTTTTGGAGCGCCAAATTGAGTTGAATTAAAAATTTACTTAAAAAATAAATTTTCTAACCGATAACCTTTGTGATCTCTACTTCAACTCTATTTCCTAAAAAATTAAATAATTTCTTTTGTTGAGATAGCTGAATAACAGAAGTCTTATAGTGAGGGGTGATGCTTGAAAACAAAACCTCAGCCTTCAAGTAATAAATTCAGTTCAAACATTTAGTTGCTTTTTCAATCTCAAAAAAAGTTAATGATCTAGTCTAGTTAGTTAATTATTTCTCTAAGGATGAGTAACGAGTGAGATGAAAACTAAAATTCAAAATTAATGAATCGGATCACGTTTAGTTATGGGAGTCATAGGTCGTGAATTAAAATCGACTTTCACTTCATTTAATTTTCGTTTCACTTCTATAAAATATTGCTGCCGGAGTAAATTTCTTATAATACTACCCGACTAGGTGCAGCAATAAAAGACTCGGTGATTAGCTTACTTACAAGCATAATTTGCATTAGCACAAAAACATATTGCTCCATCTACACTTCAATATTTTGCTCTTCGGCTCGTTTGAATTAAAGTTATTTTCAGTCAGGTGTAATAAAATTATACTTTTAAAAACGGCCAATCTGGTTTTATACGGAACTGTTGAGTATAAATCTTACACAAAAGCAACTGATCGCTACGCTCCAACAAAAATGCTTTATTAATCGTAAGTTGAATCGTTAATCTTAGACGAGATTCAGCCGGGAAAATTAATTTCATGTAATTTTTAAGTATGCCTCATATTACGGACTGTGTTAAAACTTAAAAATGGTTACACGATTTCAAAACAATAAACATGTATGTTTGTCGTGGAACTTTTCCCCCTACGTGACAGGGCGATCAATTCAAATCATGTACCACATGCAATGATTTGACGATTCCAATTATTTACTAATGTCTCTATGGGTCTCTTCTCTGAGTTAATCTAAGTTGTGGTGCACATGTTACGGACCACCTAACATCATAAAATTATAATGGGAACACAAAAAAAATGCAAGTGTGTAACAGATCGGATCCGTTCAAAATAGCTTTTTCCGAATAGAGAGCATCAAAAAAATTCTATATTTACTTCACAGAGCTCAGTGATGGAATTTATGTTTAACATTCAACGAGCTGCGCCAAAGTTAACAAATATTTAGGTGTTTTCGAACAAACCCAAGATTGGGATGAAAATAGCCAAATCATGTCCAAACTCAACGAATTGCAATAAATTTAATAAATATTGGTTCCAAACCAATAAAAGCGCCAATAGATGTTTCACATCAAAAATCGGCTATATCATGGTTGGGCATATATTCATGATTGTACTACAGTTGCTTGTATTAGCCTGTAACTCTTCTCTTTCATAAAGTTGTTTTAAACATTTTAAAAATTGTTTTACAAAATATATTTGATATGTATTTGAATTAATGACCAGCTAAGCTTGATATATACGGTTCTTTAATAACGTCAATTCCACCTGCAACCACAATAACACGAGATGAAAGTGTGTCTAACACTCCCCTTCCCTTTCTTAGTGCTCTTTCACACTAAAACTTTTTCCTTTTCACTTTTGTATCGTCACATGTTCGATGGCACTAGAGGGGAAGTGTTGTGGTAAACATTTGCATGATTGAATTTTCATAATTTTAAACATAGTATGCGATATTTTAATTTTTTTTTTTTAGGTATTGATATATCCAGTGGATTTGCTGTCCTTTGAAGGATATATATTATATCAATACTTCTCGGTTCTGTAATTCTAATTCAGTAAATCCATATATTGGATTTGACGATTCGAACCGTCGACCCTTACAATGTATAGACTAGTTTTTTAACATACTCGGCTATACATCGCTTTTAATTAAACTAAAAAAATAAATGAGAAAAGTAATTTTTTTAATTGTTATTAACTCTCACTTTTTTGAAGTACCCTTATCATATATTTTCATTTAAAAAAATTTATTTTACAAAAACGATAAAACAAGTTTTTCAAGATCGTTAACAAATTTGGTTTTATTAATCGAAATAAAATAAAAATTACTTAAGACGAACCAATATAAATATTTTGTTTATACTTCGGGAAACTTTTGTGAGCGATTAAGCTTAAGTACCTATTAGAAATTACTTGAATTTTGCAATTCAAAGTTATTTCTCATTGTCTCTTAGAAAAACTCATAGAGAAAACTTTTTTGTGTGTTTCGTGCCGGGATTTGTACTCACACTCATCAGAGACACCTGTTCAAATCCCGTATATCTTAAACAATCAGTCACAGCGGCGGCGCATTTGTTTAAATTTTAATTTAATCATTGTTCACACAAAAAAGCTACAATTTTTCTATTTTCGGGAATATCGGTTTTACCGGTAATATCGATAACATGAGAAATGGTATTTTTGGAAGCCCTAATTATAAACTAGTCATGGTTCTAAACTTCTATATTTTCCTTTTAATGATAGTAAATAAAAAGCGGTCATAAAGCTATTATTTGAAAACATCAAAAAAGAACTGAGTTAGGATAATATTTTAACTATCAGTAAGATAATCCGAATGATATTTTATTTTTTTCAGTTTAATCTTCAATCTTCAAAAAAATTCTTACACCTGTACTGTACGCCAATGTCGTACGAGTTGGGAATAAGAAAAAAAATGCAAAAAATGAAATAAAGAAAATCGAATACGAATTTTTTATTTCCCGCTACTCGGAGTACTACTTATGAATTGTGCTATAACTTGTTTCTCAATTCCTATTTCACGATGTACCTGAATAGGGCTACAAGCGTACAAAATAGATTTGATAATCATATGAAAAAAAAGTCCAAGCGGCACGTATATCCGCTAGAAATAGGTACATAGATTTCAAGATCAGACAGTTTTGTGTGCCAGTAGAATCTGATGTATCAGATTAGTTTAAACAAAACAAACTAATTTCAAACAGATATCGAACAAATTTTAAAAACAAAATTAGCTACCTACAAGCAAAATTATATCTATCCAATTTTGCAACAAACAAATATCAAATCTACCACAGAACATGTGTGTTACAATTTATGACACAAACCTATTCTATATCATATGTCGTGCAATTACTGCAAAATATCAAAATAGTTTATTTCTAAGAAAAAAAAATTTAATTCTTCTATTCAAATCTTTTATTTTTTTGACTGTTATAAGGTCGACATTGACTGTTATAAGGTTTTTGGAAATTGTAGTTGGGGATTGTTGCAAACTTTTTTGTTGAAGCCAACAAGTCAAAAACCTCTAACTGCAGAGGTTTATATTTATATGAAACGGATTAAAACGTTTCCACAGATTCTAAATTTATGAAGATTTTAAAAATATTAGTATCCAAACGGCCGTTATAACGGATTAAAAAACCACTTTTTTTTCTAGTATAAAGCCTATAGTTCCTTAACCATGTGTCAGATTTTTCTGATTTACGAACTTGTCTAAGATATTATTAAAACACACATTTTTAAGAAAGGTTTTTTGATCTGGTTCCACAAATGCAACCGTGAGAGCGCCGGTTGATTCAAACGCATTTTGTGTTTTACAAGCTTTTTTGTTGGAGCCGCTTACTCAGAAACCTCCAACTGCAGAGGTCTTTGTTTTGAAAGAAACTGATTAAAAAGTTTTCAAAGATTCTAAATTTATGAAGTTTTTAAAAATATTAGAATCCAAACGGCTGTTATAACGGATCTAAAAACAGAGTTTTTTTCTAGTATAAAGCTTCTAGTTTCTTAACCATGTGTTGGATTGGGCTGATTTACAAACTTGTCCAAGATATTAATAAAACGCACATTTTTAAAAAAGGTTTTTTGATCTGGCCTTATAAATGCGACCGTGAGAGTGCCGGTTGTTTAAAAAAAAAATTTTTTTTTGCAAACTTTTTTGTTGGAGCCACTCACTCAGGAACCTCTAACTACAGAGGTCTATTTTTAAAACAAATTGATAAAAAAGATTCCAAAGATTCTAAATTTGTTAAATTTTTGAAATATTAGTATCCAAACGGCCGTTATAACGGTTTTAAAAAATCAATTTTTTTCAAAAAAAGCCTCTAGTTTCTTAACCACGTGG
>CAVNZG010001006.1:0-40676 GCA_963693315.1 Diogma glabrata
GGTTGTAAAAAAAGTAGCATGTGTAATACTACTTTTTTTACAACCAAATTAGAAACCACACACACTGAGTGAGATTCAATTTTTTTATTTTCATACAAAATTAATCATGTTTAGTGTTAATTATTCTTAGTCCGCATGGAGCGAACAGTTTTTGTTAATTTGTAGATTTTTTTATTTTTGACCTTTGACGTACGAGTTAACGTGCGATATCACATGCTATTTGCAATAGCATTTAGATGTCACTAGTGTAGCCGTTACTACGTAAAGTCAACTGAATAACGTAATATGTAAACGTAACTCTGTAACTTATAGGTTTAATCTAAATTGTTATTGTTTATAGTAGGTAGGCTGTTGTTAAAACATTTTTTTTTTGTTTTGTTATTCAATTTATAAGAACTTGGTTAAGCGCTATAGAATACAACTGATGTGAATTATTAAATGTAATTATGAATAGAATATTGGCCTTTATCATATTTTATATGTAATAAGTTTGATGGTTTAAATGTTTTGTTTTATCGTTTATGATAAAATTCTTTACGGTTGTATCATAAAATGGTTGAATTGATGGTTTAGTTATCCATTCTTTAAAAAAAAATAAACAAAAAAATTTGCGTCCATTAACACCCAGAATTCATGTTGTTGTTGGGGGGAACTCTATATCTTAATAGGGTTTTATGTGTTGTTGTGACTACAGATGTAAAGGTAATATTACCCATGGTAAAATTACCGGTAAAATTGGTAATATTACGTAAAATTACTTAGGCTTGGTAAAATTGCAGTAAAATTTGATTAACATTTGTTTAATAAAAATCAAAGTTTGTACCTTTTTTGTGGAAGTATAGAATATTTATTACAACAAGATGCCTTTGAAAAGCTAGATCTTAGACCAAAATGCATCTGAGGTATTGAACACTTTTTTAAACAGCTGTAGATTGGCGCTAGCTAAGGTTATTGATTCCAGCAAATCATTTCATTTCAGATGATATGCAGTTTGGCTCAGCAGTATGTCTTTATGCAGCGGCGAGCAATTGATACGAATAAAAGAGTAAATCTTATGCATTTCATCGGTACACTGCGGTGAACTGTTTTTCAAATGCAGTACGGGTTGTGACAGATCGAGTGAATCAAAAACATTCTGTTGGAAAAACAAAATGCTTCAATTGGCTCTATAGCAGGGTAGACGGATTTCTATATTATTTCTTCGCTTTGAATGTTAGATTGAATAATATTGTGAAGTTTTTAGATAGATGTATTTATTGTTGGCCGCAAGTATCGTTCGTTTTCTTACAAATCGTGATTCTTATAGTAAGTTAGAATATATGGAAATAATTTGAAAGTAATTTCGTTCACGTTGCAATTATACTTTAAATGAAGCAGCAGCAGTAGCAGATCGATGGAATTCTCAAACGGTTAAGAACACACAACGCAACGAAACATTATCAGCCCTACATTATAAATTTTGGTTTCCTTTTATATTTTTCCCATGAATGAAACAATGAAACAATGCACGAATTAGATTTTGGTTGTTGCACGCTTAATTAATGTAACCATCCCATCGTCGGTTGTGGCATATCTGAAGTGACACATCACACGTTTAATGTCGTTGACAATTATCAATGCTGAAAAACGTTAAACCGGGCTCATTTTCCAACCACATGTGATGAAAGTAGCATTTATATATATTGGGATGCATCGCTTATAGTTTGAACATATATTAAGTTTCAATGAATATGCTTGGTTTTCTGTGACTGATTTTTGAATTTGTGCCCCCCCTCCCCCCCGTTCAAATGTTTTTTTACATTTCCATTCCATGTGTTATACTAATACGTAAACAATTCCGAATATAGTATTGTCCTTACAAACATATAACTTCGACATATAACAGTGAAGAAAGCTATAATAAATAATTTATATATTATTAGATTACATAACCTTATTAATATAGGAAGAATAATTTCTTTTTTTCTACTTTTAATTTATCAAAATACTGAGCATCAACAAATTACATTTCCATTCCATGTGTTATACTAATACGTAAACAATTCCGAATATAGTATTGTCCTTACAAACATATAACTTCGACATATAACAGTGAAGAAAGCTGTCATCGTTGTAGCCAGTTGGTCTAGGATTTGTTCCATTTTTGTAGATGTATAAAAAGCGTGTTGTCCGTTTTCAAGATGTACTACTAAGTAAACAACAGCCGATTTTCGTTCATTTTTTGATATAAAAGATTTTTCCATTGCTGATTATGTATATTCATGTCGTATTTAACTCAATAAAAATATATTTGATTTGCATCTAATGTTTTTATAACCTATAGAAATGATTGTGATATAGTCGTACATTTTGAATTAGTTAAAAATGCAACCACAATTTAATTTTTTGATCCAGTTTTATATTTTACCTATTTTACCAATTTTACCAATCTTACCGGTAATTTTACGGTAAAATTACCATAAAAATATTTTACCGGGAAATTTACATCTGTAGTTGTGACACATATTGTAATCCTACACAGCACATTTTATTAAAAAAATTATTATTAAAAATAAAAAATACACTTATCTAAATTTTTAGTATCCTTAATTAATATTAAAACGCATTTCCATATTCCAGAATTATTAATTCCTAATTCTTAAATGTTTTATTTTCCTTACCTAAAAAAGAAAAAGAAATAACATTAATGGATTGTAAATTAATATTAGATTGTGCATAATATTAATAAATATAATAAAAAGTTTAAATTAAAATAAACAGAGATAAAAATAATAATCTTAATTTATTTTCAAAAAAATTTTAATGAAATTTTTATAATATAATGACAGAATTCATAACTGTCTTGGAACTCTAACAAGAGTTGTTAGTTGGTGAAAATGTCTCAATCCTGAAGGGCACTAATTCGATAATCCTTTGGCTTGTTTATTTTTTTTGTTATAGAATGTCTAGATAAATACATGGTCAATGAATTGGAGAAAATTTCGCTCAAATGACGCGAAAAATAGTAAGCCAAATTAAAAATATTCAAAATGTATTAATCTTTCAATAAGCCATTTTGAAAAATAACTCCTTATTTATTATTAACTCGGAAACAAAATCAACATACTCAAAATACTGAAAATTGTTTTGACAAGAAATAAATTTTTTTACTATTTAAGCACTGTAAATAGTTGATCTGATATAGCTCCTTGAGACAACGCAGTACAAGAAAAAACATCATTCCCTAAAATCACTGAAGTGAAGAACTCCTCTGGTATACGAATTTGAAGCAAATCTGAACTTTAATATAATCCAGTTGATCTTATTTACCGACAACCACTAAAGGTCCTTGGTGAATTTGCTATATGCATCCTATCTCTGCAACATCGCAGTATTCTCTCGCACTAGTAGATTGACGAAAAACATTAATTAGCAACATTGTACTCAAGGATAACTTAAGTCCCCTCAAAACACCATTTTTATATCTACAAGTTTAACAAGTTTTCAAGTGGTGAACAAGTTTTCATCACAAAATACGCGTTAGATAAAATAAGGTAAAAAAAGGATGAAACGTTTTGTACATAATTTTATATTAAGATAACTACAATCATGGATTGTTTTATTACGGTTACAACCTTTAATTTTTATTTAAGTAAACAAATCGCGAACAATAATATTCCATGATTGTTGAAAAGAGATGGATTGTTCATCAAAGTTTTCGGAAGTAATTTATTATAGTTGTAAATGGAAAACATAAATTTATTTCTATTGACAGACTCAACCTCACTATGAGACATTGAACGAACTAGGAAAACAGTCCTGAGTCAATAACAAATTTTTTTTTCTTGTTATCCTGTTTCTTCTCCGATAAAGAATTAAGACACAAGGTAATGGTCACGAGGTTTCTATGTTTGAATATGGGCCAATAGTAGCATATCAATGTTATTTTCCTTGTTTTTGTTTAGAATATTAAAAAAGTGTTATAAGGGCAACGTATAGCAGTGTGGTAAAACACTTGTCATGTTTTTCTTCTTTACTTCGAATTGGCCTTACTTTCAATTCGATAAACGCAATTTCCAACTTATGGATTCGATCACTGATTAGTAAGAAAAAACACCAGGTTTTATTATTATAGTAAGTATTATTAATAGTATTATTATAGTAAGCAAAAACACCAGGTTTTATTATGTATTCAACATCTTATTGTGGAACAATACAATAACAGGAAAACAATACACAGTGGCCAAAATAATACACAAAATACATCTCTTAAATAACACTTAAAGTTTAAAAACTAATTTAAAAATAAAATTTTTTATTTACACTGCTTTATATGCACGGTGCAAAGTTTCGTTTACAATTAATTAAATTAACATTATCACATTCCATTTAAACTATTTCCACTATCGCAATTTAATTCAACTTTACATCATTGTACGCAGTACAATTTAAAACTAACTTTATTCTACAAAAAGGAATTCTTTATAAATAATTCTGCTTAATTTTTCCTGGTTTGCGTGTTGCAAAAAATTCTGTGCAATTGATTATAATGTAACACGTCTAAAAATAAAATAATAAGAATCAAAGGAATTTTATTTAATATTAAAAGTATGTGGTAATTTTATAATATCAGCGAATTAGGCAACTAAAGGCTTCAATTGTATAGGGGAAATGCGTATAGAGTATAAAAAATATGCAAATGCGGAGCAACAAAACCGACCGTATTCTTTACAACAATTGTTTGGCACTTGAAAAGTGCGATAATTTCAAAAATAGTCGTTTTGGCACACTAATCAACATTTACTTGTTGTCCCATAAACGACTGTAAAAATTTTTTTTTATTAATTAGTTAGACATGTTTAGCACACTAAATATGAAATATTCATTATTCAGACTCTTTGAATATCCGAAGATACCATGTCAACTAGAAAGGAATGAGGGTAAGGAATGAGGGTATGGAGATAACTATACTAATTGTTTTAAATGACGATTGACATTTTCTTTAAATGTCTGAGGGGCAAATTCATCGGGAAATACGGACGCGGGTATTGAGTTCCAGCGTTTGGTCACTCTATTAAAATAATCGTTCTGGAAGGACATAGTTCTGCATCGAGATATTTTGGCAACGAATGGGTGGGATGACTCTGAAATTCTTGTTTGTCGATTGTACTGCGCACATGATAGAAGGATATTTTGTATTTCTTTTTAAGAGAATTTTAGTAAATAGAAAAATAGTAAGGAACCTCCGAATTTTTTGAATCAGAATTGATTTGCCTAAAAATTTGGAGCTATGCTAAAACCTCCACTTGAAAATCTGCCCTATGCCAATATGCGCTTATTATTTTTTGGAGGTGAAAACTACAAACTAAATCTTAACAGATCGAAAAAAAGAATAATTTTTCATTAATATTTAGTACATTAAATCCGCGTGAGAACTTTTGTCACTATCAATCTTTTTGATCTAAAATCGATGAACTATTATAGCAGTTCTTGCTGGACCATTCTCTACAAGTTGCGTAGCAAAAAAGTCCAACTTTTCGGCAGTTACATAATGTGACACATCCTTTTTTACAATTTAAAAAAAAGTCAATTCTGAAAGGTTCTGGCATTTTGAATGGTTGCAAAGATCCTTCAGTAGTAATCCATCCCCAATTAGTTAAACTAATTCTGCTGTTTCCAAGAATTGGATTTGCGCTCATTAAAGGCATCTACAATCAGAACCAGGGATGATAATTTGACGGTACTGCTTTTAGTGGTAGGTTTAACAATGGAATCATGTCGCATCTGGTCTAGATATTTTTCCAAGTCTTCGATATTTTTCAATTTATTTTATATATCTGAATATCTTTTGCAGTTTCATATAACAGTATTGCACAGTACCTAGCGGCTTCGAAAATGTATTTTAGTTCGGCGGTATTCCTGTAAAATGCATCTGCCTGTTGTCTTAAATCGGGTCTTTTTTCAATTAGATCGAACATTTTTTTTTACTTTTATTATAAAATTCCGAAACTGTCACATCCGGCAAAAGAATGAAAAAAAAACTAGAAATTTTGCGCTTTCTGGATAGCTTACTTCAAATATTTTAGAGAAATATACCATCGACAAGACATGTTCCTCTTAAAAATGTCCCTCTACTTTGTAAGGTAATTTAGGATTTAGTAAACTCTCTTAAACATCCAAAGATATACAAGCTAACATCAATAATGTTGAGTCGACGATAAAATTTTTATATATTGATGATTGTATCGCAATTCGCAGCTACTGTTGCGACTGATGTGGCTGATAAAAGCTACAGTAAAGAGTTTATTACAAGCTTCAAACTAACAATCTGAGTATAATGATGACGATTTACAGATATTCGAACAAATTTTTATTTTTGATCTATACGTGTATGACGCCCCTTTGTTAGAACTGTCTATTTTCTTCCCATACTCTCTATGTTGAAGTAGTGCTCTCAGAGATGGTACCCACCGTGCGCAACAAAACAACCCAAAAAAACCGTAGTCGTAGTGTACAAGGGTTTGAAGAAGGCACTACTGGCATACAAACACATTTTGGATGGCCGTATCTCATATAGTTTTTGACTTATAAACATAAAAAAAGCAAAATGTTCAGAAAAAAAATAACAACATTTTTGGATTATAGCAGTTTTTACGTATCATTATTACTTTTTGAGCTCTTTTTAAAAAAAATATGAAAATTTTAAGAAATAACGAAAACACTCTTTTCACTTTAAATAATTTGATTCAAATTTAAGCATCCTAAACCGGTTAAAGTTCAATAATGTATTGCTGGTACATAAATAAATAACATTGCAAATGGGTAACGATAAGTTTCAAATGGTATGGTAATGACGGGGTGTTTTCGTTGTGTTTTAGGCCACCAAAAATCAAAATTCAACGTTTAATATTCCGATTTTTGCATTCGGTGAACAATAGTCCACATTCAACAAGCCGCAACTCAGTTAATATTGGGTTTATAGTAACAAAAATAAAACTAATATCTCTTTTGTTTTTTACAAGCCTCAGTTTTGTGATAATCTTTTCGAAAAATGTAAACTTTTTGAGTTATTCGGAAAAAATTGTGAAAAAGCATTCGTTTTTTTTTGATGAAACATATAGACATATTCAGTCACAAATAACTCAAAAAATATTGACTTTTCGAAAACAAAATCCACAGACACCTCAAAATAAACTCTTCTATCGGTTCCCGTTGATATTTTTAGCATAAAAATGTCCACCTATGAGATGGGCTGGTAACCAAACCAAGAATAAAGCGCACATCAGCGTATGGTAGATTTTGATCTTTAAGATTTGATTTAAGCAAATTCATTCAGAATCAAAAAATTCGGAGCAGAAAACCGTCATTTCCTGGAGTATTGTGATCACTGATCAGTGATCACTGATTTATCGAAAACAAGAAGCAAAACATAAATTAAGATTATTGTTGTCAAAGGGATAATATTTATAAATTTATTTAATGACTAAATGTGTGAATGACTAAATGAATTAAATTTTATGACAAGCTAAAGTTGTGGCGAGAAGAAATTTTCAGGCTTTCACCACCCACGTTTAATTGTGGTTTAGTTTGATGAAATTGATTTTGTAAAAAGCAAAGGTTCTTAGAACTCACTCGATTAATTCATTCGATTATTTATTTTAATTTACTAATTTCGTTTAACTCTGTATTTTTTATTTTGTCTACTAAAACAATACGTTTAAAGAAAAAATATTTTGCAAAATTTCGTCATTAAGCATCTTAAGATGCATTTAAGTGCGATCAATATTCTATATAGGAGTCGATTATTAAGTGACATCATTCTTTGCAATTGTATAAGTAACTAAGATAATTTCATAACTTCCTTTAATATCGTTATTAAAAAGACAACAAATTACACAGATATTTTGACACGACGTAATGCATAGAGAATTTTAAATTCTTTCATTTCGCGGATTGCATTTTAAATTTATTAATTTAACATTAAAGTTTGCTGGTTCATGAAAAAAATGAAAATGAGTTATATTAGTTTGATTAGCAAGTGTAAAGTTACTTAAGGAAATCGTTTCGATTTAATGTTGAATGCAATTGGTACAAAATCTCTAAAGTAGATTTATAATAAACGATTTATAATAAATCTCTAAAGTAGATTTATAATTACGTCGCCAATGTTCATATACTTACAAAAACGTGGGTGATATAACATCGAACGATTAAAGGGATAATCTCAATCAACTTAAATATTTTAGAGAAAATTCTATCCTAAAATTTATTTTCAAGACTTCTTGTCTATTCTCATCAATTTTATCATTATAATAAGCAAAAACAAATTAAATTCACCATTTCGAAGATAAAGTTAAAACATGTTTTCCTTTCAGACAAAAAATCAGAAAGACAAAAATCTTATCACAAAAACTTTAATTCTTTTTTTTATTAAATTTTTTTTAGTTTAAAAGGAATTTTTGATGAGATAAAACAAGTTTCGGTTAAAATTAAAGCATTAGTTGTTGTTTATTTTTCAAATCATAACACAATACATTAAATTTATAGAATGAAAAAATGGTTTAATAACATAATTTATCATTTAAAATCAATTTGAGAGCCACACTTTTTAGTTTAGCCGGCTACTTTGAGTTGAAATAATATTGTCGCCGCGGTTTATATTTCAATTGATAAACACAAAACAGCATTCTCTATACAGTAATTCTCTATACATATCTATTTACACAACATTAGCATATTCTAGTAAATTAAAAGAACACAAAAGAGTCGAAAGAGTTTTACAATCAACCTTATGATTTACGATCGTGTTCAAAGAAAATAGATTGTTGTCTGTAAATTTGTGTGTTTCTACTTTTTATATTTTGATATTGCTGTTGTTTTGTTGAACAGAAATACATTTAAACGAAACAAAAATATTTAAAAGCTGAAAAAGAAAAAAAAAATGAGTAATGATTTTGTTATGATTTAAAATGATTAAATTGTATGACAACGAATTTGACAAGATGTTGGAGTTTTTTTTGCTTTTTTATAGTTTTTGAGTGCGTTTTATAGTGGGATAATGATATCAGCTTGTAAGATAGACGAAAGCAGTTCATTAGTATGTTAAGTTGTACTGTTTTGCTAAAGTCGAACCCAGAGCTTCCAATTTTCATCACGAAAAGATTATGAGAATTTAAATTGAGCTGCCCCACCTCCATTCATCTTCAAATGTTCCACTTTATTGAACTGTCAAAACTTATGAATACCGAAATAGCGAACAGACATAGTTGTAGTTGACCCAAATGTTTTTTGCAACCGTTTGTTATATGGAAACTCAAAATTTAATTAGTAACGAAAAATTTAAACTATATTAACATTCATAACAAATTATTATGCATCTATCAATCATTAACGTTTAACAAAAATGCCTCGCTGCAAGTTCTATCAACCCAAAAACAATAAACTATATTTAATTGCGTGGTATTCCAGGATATATGTTTTTGAAAATATACACCACAACTAATGCTAAAATTCAACATTAGTTCGAATGAAATTCAAAATTTAAATTAAACATAGCCAGTAATAAGAGCTATTAACTGGTGACCGCCGACGCAACTTTCTGATATGCAGCTTCCTCTCTGATATTAGTCTCTTAGACTTTGAATTTAATTTAAAAATTCTTAACTATATGAACAGGCCCGAAATATCAACTGTTACAACCTGAGCCACAGGTGTATTTAGAATTAAAAAACTGAAGGAATGGAAAAATTAAAATTACAATTTGAAAATTGTGAAGTTCAAATTTAAAAATTGTTCTTTTAACTTCATAAACCAAATTTATAAAATTTTATATTATTAACAATTAAAATGTTAATTGATACATATATAAATATTAACCAAATAAAAGTGTGCACAAACATTTTAAATCTTCTGCCCAAACACAATATGACCTGAATTTAATTAGTAAATTTTCTCTATGCCCATTGCGAGGCATTTCTATAACAACTTTTCTGTTGAAATCTCAAAAAAATTTATATAATAATTCATATAACAATTATATTTAGTAAACGATTAGACTGGCTTGAAACTACATTCTAACTGTATAAGTGGTTCCTGGATGTAATAAAGCTGTCGGATAAAAATACAACGCAAAAACCCAATTTTGCATCCCTATCGCTAAAGTTGATTCTCCAATGTAAAAAAGAAATACTGACTATCTCAATTTTAATTATAAAAATATGAAGGAGCTGAAATCTCAAGGCTCTGAGATATCAAGACTTCGGCCTGGGTTAAGAATTTTGATATAGTTTTCAAATTTGCAAAAAAACTTTATGAGGACATTGTTTTTAGTTTTGTGCGGCGATGTATATCAAACATAAAACTCTTTGTTAAAGTACATGTATTTTTTTAACTCTGCTTAGAAATTTGTTAAAAAACTAACACGAAACATCAATATGTTGCCGGAAAATTATAACAACTCATAAATTAACATAATTTAGTGCAAAGATGATACAATCAGCCAACTGCTCAAACCTCTCCATTTAGATTTTCGAGGAAATATTACAAAATGAAAAAATCATATTTCTTTCAAAATTCCAAAAATATTCTTAAAATTATAATAAAAAAATATTGCGACGCTGATGCATAGGCTGACTTTACCACAGCTCTGAAAACATAATGTTCTGGATATATAATGAGCTAATATCCATCAAATACTTAATTTAAAAGTTAACCAATGTTGTAGATTTCGCGTAGTTCTAATTATAAAATTATTAAAGAGAGCAGTAGTATCCCAACAAACATAAATTCTGTTGTACGAGAAAAAGTAAAAAAAAATTTAGCCGGAAGTGACAAACCGGAAGTTGGGATGCAGAACTGTTGTGAACCGTACTAAATGTTTATGTACCAAGTTTCATCCAATTCGATTATCAGATACAGGTGTTATTGAATTTCCAAAAAAAAGGTGCTCGGAGGACCCCTACACGGTTGAAAATATTGGTATGAAATTGGTAAAAAATGGTATTTATATAAATCCATAAAGAAATGGTATGAGTTAAATAAAGTTCGATGGTATAAAAGTTCATAAATAGCTCCTTATAAATTGCATATATTTATGTATAAAAATAATTTATAAGCATTGGTATAAATTATATATCATAAGTTTATGAGTTTCGTATGATAAAAATTGGTATAAATTATATACCATTAGTTTATTGGTTTGGTATAATAAAAATTGGTATAAATTACATATCATCAGTTTATTAGTTCGGTATATAATCTATATATATTAAATTCATACCTACACGTATAAACTCTTTTAATAAATTTAATCTATAAATTTTATACCTACCATTATGAAAGTTTTAAACCAAACGATATAAAATAAATATCAATTTTTTTTATGATAATTAAAATACATTTTTTTGTTTTACATATTTATTTTCAAAAAATTCATTATAATATAACAATGCGTTTTTCTTAATATCCTACTTTACATTCTTTTTGTTAAAATGTATGTTTTTTTGGTTTTTCGGGATGTCGCCTTACAATATCCCGAGCAGAAATTAGTAAGGAAAAACCTGAATACAGTCAGGGCGTGATCAGGGACGTAGGAAAACAAACATGCGAACAGACGATTTGATCCAAATCAAAATAAAATTCTTGAGAAACCAACTTTTAGCTAATCGCAAGTAGTTTCATTCATTGATCACTGACGAAAAAAATCTTCGTATTTGTTTTCTCCTTAACATTCCTGCCATACTCTTCGCCGATAATTGCAGTCACGTAACCTGAAACACGCAAGAAAAAACAACCCGTCAAAGCATAGATCAAGTACATGTTTACTTTAAAATTAACCGAATCACATATTGTTTGACATTACGATATTGTGGACTATTTTATTCAACTTATATCAAAAACTCTTACCTGCATATAGAAAATCGAAGTAATCCAAATCCGCAGTACTGGTTGAATCCCCGAATTTATTTACTTGCACTACATTTGCGTACATTTATGCCGTGCAAAAATGTAATGAAAATTCCGCTTTTTCTTTTCAACATGACTGCACCAAATTCTGTTCACAAATGAAATTTTATTCAATTTCTGTACCAAATGCGTATAACGCAATAAAAATAGCGGTGCTTTTTGCCATCTTATACTAATTTGGTATAGAATTGGTTATTTTCAATTTCCCCGTTTATATTATTTGGTATAGAGTTGGGAACGTGAACATATCACACTAGTTGGATATAGAAATGGTATAGTTTTAATTTTTAAATCTTCATACTTTATAAGATTAGAAAATAAATTGTATACGAAACATTGATAAACGCGGCGCGGCACATTGAAATGACAGTGCTTTTACCTGAATTTATATTATTTGGTGTAAAAATGGGAAGTTCAACTTATAAATTATCTGAATACTTTGCACTTTATAAAATTCAATACCATTTTTCGCATACATAAACTTTATAAAGAGCACAAGTATCAATTTTAGACTAAAATTTTCAACAGTGTACCATTTTGTTCACTATCGCTAAAAAACTAATCAGTTCCTTGCCATACATATTTGCATCTTCTTCCAAAGTGTCATCAAAATTCATTCACGAACGAATGTTGTATGCTCCCAACAAACATTGAAACAATAAACAGGTGTTCGGGAGGCCCCCCGCCACTTATCCCAATATTGTCCAAAAACTAATAAAATTGTCGTTGAAGTCACCATCTTTTTTCAAAGTGTCATTAAAACTGATTAATGATTGAAGTCTGTATGCTTCCAACAAACTTTAAAAACAAAGTGTGAAAAGTCAGCAGTTGTATAATAGACCCCCCGCCACTTTGATCAATGTGTTCCAAAAGATGATAATTATCTTCACACACTAATTGGAACCTTTTCCATAAGTTTCATCATAATCACCTCATTATTGTAGGCTGTAGTGTGCATAAAGACACTGAAAAAAACTTCAAAAAATTACAAAATAAAAATTTTTACCGGAAGTAAAAAACCGGACGTTGGGATGCAGAACTGTTGTAAGCCGTACTAAATGGTTATGTACCAAGTTTCATCCAATTCGATTATCAGGTACAGATTTTATTGAGCTTTCAAAAAAACAGGTGCATGGGACACCCCCCACCCGCCACTTTGTTCTCTATCGCTAAAAAACTAATCAGCTCCTTGCCATACATATTTGCATCTTTTTCCAAAGTGTCATCAAAATTCATTCACGAACGAATGCTGTATGCTCCCAACAAACATTGACAAAATGGTGACACAATAAACAGGTGTTCGGGAGACAGTGACAGTGACTATGACAGTGAGTAATCTCGACAGTCCGACTGGCCGCACAAACCGATTGACGAGCAAAACATATGTTTGAGGCATTATGGACCTGATTACATCCGAGCACTGCTGGTGACTATATTTATAAAAAACAACGAGATCAGCAACAGTGCGACGATGTTGTAGGGAATCAAGATCTAGTGTTGAATTTCGATCACCAACGATTCGTATAGCACGCTTTTGAACAGAGTTCAAAAGAGCTAGGATAGTAACAGATGCAGCGCCCCAAGCTTGACAACAATACTCCATACAGGGACGAATATAGGACTTATAAGGAGTAATTGATGCGAAGTAAAATATTTTTGACATCTATTGAGGAGGCCGAGTTTTCTTGACGCGCTCTTTGCCATGGCCATTATATGATCGTTCCAGTGTAAGTCGTTGGATATTGTGACTCCCAATAAACGAATGCTTTCACATTCGTCTATTTGGTCGTCACACATATTAATTGAAATATCGTTGGGAAACTCGGTCTTTGATCTGGAAACAATCAATAGCTATGTTTTGGTGGAATTAAAATTGACCAAATTGGTTGTCATCCCAATCGGTTACTTTTTTTAGGTCCACGTTTACATTTATGGCAGCGTCTTTCCGGGTGGGATTTATTCATTCATGCATTTTACCCTTTGAAGATAGGGGGACGAATGACTTGTGCAGTGTACTATCATCTGCAAATCTATTTATTGGGTTACTGGTGATTTGCAACAGTTCGTTGATAGCAATTAAAAATAAAGTGGGAGATAAAACTGAGCCTTGGGGTACACCAGCGGTTATTAATTTGGACTCAGAAGAAAAGCCATCTATATATGGAGGGATCAGTTTTTATTATTTTGAATTTTTTTTTTTTTATTTTTGATCCACGGGTGTGACAACCCCGCGTACTCCAGTCCCTGCTATTGACATACGAGTTAACGTGAGATATCACATACCACTGGCAATAGCAGTGAGATATCACTAGCCAAGGTGACATCTTAGGGGTGGTGGCGGATGAACTGTATTCAGTCAACGGTAGCACCCTCAATCTTAGCTGTGAAATTATCCTTGATGATGAGACGCTATTGCTTCCTTGAGGAAACGAACCCTCATATAACTATGTGTGGGTTTTAATCTTCAAGAAAGATGGAGCGTCACAGGATCAAGGAATATGCAACCGGCTGGATTATTGGCAACTACACTTCTGTTTTGTTTCAGCAAATTTTTTGTAAAAATTTGCTATTTACTTTTTAATTTACTTTTATTTTCTCTATTCTATCATAAAATATTGGCCTATGTCATATTTTCTCAGTGATAGGATTTTTTGTTTAGTTATCCATTCTTTAACCAAAAATATAAAAAAACAAAAAACGAAAAATTTACGTCCATCAACATCTTTGAACGTATGTTGTTGTGGGACCTTGGTCTTAAAAGGTTTTTATGTGTTATTGTGACACATATTGTAATTCCTACAACACAACACATTTTATTAAAAAAAAAAAAAAAAAAAAATATGCCGAGATGTATCGGTTAGACAGAAAATTTTGAATCAACTTCACGACTGCGGGATGAAAACCGTACGCAACGAGCTTGTTGATCAAGTTGGCATGCCAGAGCCGATCAAATGCTTTTGAGATGTCTAATGCGATCACGTACGTTTCACCACCTTTATCAAGTATGCTATTCCAAAGATGTGCCACATAGTTCAACAGATCGGTTGTTGCATGTAAAATATTACATGTAACACTTAATATTTTCAGTAAATCTTATTCTGCTGTCAGGAAAACGGTTACTTGTAATTGTTCCAATCACCGTGAACTTGATTGAAAGTATTTTTCTTAGTTTGAAAAATAAACTGTTAACTTCGAGTTGAGGTTGTACTTACTTTAATTATTTTTTTCAGTGTACGTGTCAACAATTACATCACATTTACAAGGAATGGTTGTTGAACTAGTATTAATAAATTAGTAGTACTAGTAGAAACTAAATAATCGGATCGGTATGATTGGATCAGTTTTAAGGCAACTGCCATATCTCTTTAAAATAATTTATATTGTTACTATATTCATTATAAATTGTTACCTGGTTTTGGGCAAATCACCCGTCTACCATCATATAAACTTATGCGATGCTGAATTAAAAAACTTAAAAATTGCTTCATAAATGTAATTTTACTGCAAAAAGGCTGTAGCCCACATTTTGTCAATATGCCTTTGATGTAATATTACGAAAATATCACTGATAAGGGATGTATGTGGCGTACAGGTAAAAATTTTATGTATATCGGAAAAGCAAGAAGGGTTTAAAAAAAACTATGTAGATGATAATATCTGAGAACTAAACACAGTTTTTGGTATTGTCCGAAACATGATTTACTTGAAAATTAGTTGTATTTTTAAGTTTAAACAATGCAAAACAAGGGTAGTTTCAGTTTTTTTTATTTTTTTATTTTACTGTTTAAATAATAAGGAAATAATCATTTAAATAAATGATAATAAATTTTTTCGGCAAACGGCTGTAAAGTTTAACTTTACTGTAAAGTAACTTTCATATTTTTACGGCGGCTGTAAAGTAATTTTCATATTTTTACGGCGGCAGCAAAGTAATTTTCACATTTTTACGGCAGCAGTAAAGTAAAATAACATGATATTATTAATTTGTTCAAAACAGAATGCATTTCAGTTCATTTTAATGAATTAAAATCTATAAAAATTAATTTCAGAAAATTTATAACTTAAAACATATTTATAAAAAATTTGATGCATTAATTTTATATTTTTAAACAAATTTAAACGTTTGCCGAAAAAATAGTGTATTGAATTCGGAGCTATAGTGGCTTTTTGTGTTTCGTCTATAATTGTCGGCCTCCCTACGGTCGGCCGCCAAACTCCTACTTCAATAATATACTATTTGTTCCACGCAACTAAACAATTTTTTTTTTGAGATTATTATTTTTGAAAAGAAAAATTTTTAATTGTCAGTACCATATTTTTTAGTCTTTTGCATTTTTTTTAATTTTTTACATTGTATAATTGTTTGTTTTTCTTTTATTAATTTTAATTATAGTTAGCGTTTTTTTTTTGTTGTATTGTCAGTTTTCCAAAACATTGTTTTTTGATATTTATGTCAATATTTTTCCTAATTATTACTAGTGTTGTTTTCTGTATAAGAATTTTTTGTGTAATATTACAATCCTTGAAATGGTTTTAAAATAAAACCGAAACAATTGTCGGATATTTAATAAAATATAATTAAAAAATTGGCTTAAACCAAAAATAGTACATTATTTAATTAGGAGCTAAAATGATACTTTTTGTGTTGAGTCTATAGTTTGACAATTATAGACAAAACACAAAAAGTTACTTAAGCTCCGATTTAAATTCACTATTTTTTCGGCAAACGTTTAAATTTTTTATAAATATGAAATTAATACATCAAACTTTTTATAAATATGAATTTGTATCGTCATAATTACTTCCAAAAAAGAGAAAAAAACATTTAAATTTGTATGAATAAAATTTTTTTATTAAAGCAGCCTTTTCAAAATTTCATAATATGAGAATCAACTTATTTTTTATTGTCATGGTTATACAATATGTTTGAAAAAATAACAAACTAACAAATAACAAATGCTACTTTACAGCCTCCGTAATATAAAATAAAAATGGCGTTACTTTTGCTGTCGCTAGACGTTACTTTTGCTGTCAGGCTAAAAAGTAAGACTTTAGCTAACTCCCTAGCGGCAGTAAAGTTAAACTTTACAGCCGTTTGCCGAAAAACTATTTTAATTTAAATAATTCACAAGCCAAATATATCATACAATCATTTAAATATTAGCAAAGTTATTAAATGTTTGTTTCTGTATAAACCATTATTCAAACGAAAGAATGACGCATTTTGCTGCATCTGCATCCTCATGTCCATCAGATAATCCGACTTTTTTATAGTATTGTAAGAAACGCGGTTAGCTTCCTTATTATTCAGTAAAAAGTAAACTAACACAATTGATTAGAACTTTCAAAAATAAATTTTTGCATAAAAATTTCCAATATTATATTTTGATATCTATTATTTTAATACTTTACTGTTCACTATGTGTTTTAATTTTTATATCGTTTTTCTGTTTAGTTAATCTTTATTATAAAGTGATAATTCCATAAATTCAAATCAGACTATTGCAGCTGCATTAGCGGCGGTTAAAACAGATATTGAAGCGCTGCAAACTAAACAGAAGGAATGTTGGACATCGTTAAAAGTGCTAGATGAAATTAAAACTCAACAAAAACAATTTGGGGAAACTTTGATATCTGTGAGCTCTCAGTTGGATGGTATTCTACTTTTGGAATCGAAGGTAAATGTAAATGAACGTAAAATAGCTGGTTTGGAAAAGGAGAATTATACGATTAAAACTAGATTGGAAGCCTCAGAAAAGCGATGTGATCTCCTGGAAAAACAAAGCTACTCCTCCATGATCCAGATTTATGGTGTACCACAAGCCAAGCAGGAAAACATACTTCAAATTGTGATAAATATTCTGAACTTTGTCCAACCTCAATCAACGATATTAAACATGTATACCGTAATAAATCTAAATCAATCATCAAACCAATTACGGTAGAATTTCATTCTACTATAAGAAAGCATCAGGTTTTACGTGTTTTAAAAGTTAAAAAAACATTGAATGCCAAGGATATTGGATTTGTACAGGATTCGAAAATATTTCTAACTGATTATTTACCATCACATAAGAAAAGTTTGTTATATGAAGCTAAAAGTGTATTACAAAAAGAAGACGATCCAAACCGTTATGAATTTGTATGGGCTAACTGCGGCAACATATATTGTAAAAAATGTGAAAAGAGTGATGTCATTAAAATTTCATCATCAATTGACTTGTACAATATAAAGTGATTTGTATAAGTATAACTTTTTCATTATTAGAATTTTGATTGTATATTTACTTCTTAATTTAATTTACTTTTGATTTAACTAACTGAATTTTATTAAAACAATTCCCTAAAAGTCAATTAAACTTAGATTTATAATTATCTTTTTATAGTCGAACGGTTATTTATATATTTGATTTTTGATTTTAGATTTTAGATAATTTATGGATATATATTATCAGAACTGCAGAGGAATGAAAACAAAGCTACTGGATATTAAACTGGCTATTCTTCAAAATGATTTTAATATTATTTGTTTAACGGAAACCTGGCTTAATGATAACATATTTGATAGTGAGTTTATTGATAGCAGGTATGTAATAATTAGGAAGGACAGAAATCTGGCAAAGTGCAAAAAACATGATGGGGGTGGAACTTTGATTGCGATAAAAAGAAATTTTCAATTTACTGAATTGCAGTATGGTGATAATGATCATTTGTATGATAACGTTTGGGTAAAAATTAAACTCCAAAGTTTTGATTTAATAATTGGTACTTTTTATATATCTCCAAAAGCCAAATATGAGCATTATGAACTTTACTTAAATTCTGTGGTCGATCTAACAAATGGTGATTTTCCTAATGCTAAGTTCATTATTTTGGGTGATTTTAACCTTTCTGGAATTATATGGAATTCATAACAATTCAATTAACAACCATAACAATTATGGTAAAATCCTGGATTTAGTGTTGACAAATATCTCTCCTAGTTTAATTAATGTAGAATCCGCGACAAATGCTATATCCAAAATTGACTTGTACCATCCTGCCCTGCAAATTTATTTTCAAAATATGGGTTCAAAGTTTCATTCCGAATATAGTTGCAGCTCAGTAAACTTTGAAACTTTAAATTATGATTTAGTTAAGGAAAAATTAGTTGTGACTGATTGGGAGAAGCTTTTCGCTAGCTCTAATGTAGATGAGTGCGTAGACTTGCTTTATACTATAATAAATAGTGTAATTCTTGAAACTAGGACAATAAAACAAAAACCCATGAAAATGAAATATCCTTTCTGGTACACACGGTATCTCATTAAGCTAATCAAACTTAAATCAAAATTTCACTCCAGATATAAAATTTATAAGGATAAGACTGACTATGTGGTATTCTCGTTTCTTCGCAAAAAAATAAAAAAGGAAGTATCGATTTGTTTTCGTAATTATATGGATAGAGTAGAAAAGTCTATTTATGAAAATCCAAAGAATTTTTGGTATTATACAAACTCCTTAAAATCTTCAAAAAAATATCCTTTTATAATGATTTTAAACGACAAACAATCTAGTGACTCTACCGAAATCAGCAATCTTTTTGCAGAACATTTTTCTTCGGTTTATGAAATGGGTTTTGACTTAAACTATAATGTACCAGAATGTTCTACCCCAGAGATGTTAGAGAGTTCTACACCTATTACTTTCATGGAAATAAGCAATGCTATATCAAGCCTTGATACGAATAAGTCTGGTGGGCCAGATATGATACCCAATAAATTTCTGTTTAATCTCAAAGAAATACTAGTTATTCCGTTACATATAATCTTTAATAAATCTTTGAATACAGGTGTTTTTCCGCTTAAATGGAAGGAAGCCAGCATTACTCCAGTTCATAAATCAGGAAATGCTAGTATTATATCTAACTATAGGCCCATATCGATACTTAATAGTCTTGCTAAGCTGTTTGAAAAAATTATGCATTTGAAAATATTTCACATAGTAAGTCCTGCCATTAATATTAAACAACATGGTTTCTATCCGAAAAGATCAACTGTTAGTAACTTGCTTGAATTTTCCAATATTCTATATAACGAGTTAGATAGTAATGGTCAAACTGATTGCCTATATGCTGATTTCTCCAAAGCATTTGATAAAGTTAAGCACCCGATTCTCATTACGAAGCTTGCTAAAGTGATGCATGACTTGCAGAGATGGATTAAATCGTATTTGACTGAAAGAACACAGTATGTTAAATATAATAATCATAAATCGTACAAATTTAGTCCAACTTCCGGCGTCCCTCAAGGATCTATATTGGGCCCTTTGTTATTCATTATATATATTAACGATATAACTGATAAACTTAAATGTGAATACCTTTTATATGCAGACGACTTAAAATTGTTTTGGTCAATTCGATCGGTTACGGACTGTTTGAAACTTCAATATGATATTGAGTCGTTAAATGATTGGTGTGTAGTAAACGAACTACCACTGAATTTGGATAAATGTTTTATAATGACTTTTACGCGTAAAATCAATAAAGTCTTTTTTAACTACAAAATTAAAAATTTTTCACTTGAGAGAGTTGAAAGTATGCGTGATCTTGGTGTTATTTTTGACAGCAAATTAAAGTTTAACGATCACATAGAAAATATTTTAAAGAGATCTTTTCAGATGTTAGGTTTTATAATGCGCAGAGGAAAGGAGTTTAGTGAACCAAATATTTTTATCACATTATTTAATTCAATAGTTCGCTCTATATTGGAGTATGGATCAATCATTTGGGCTCCGTTCTATGATATTTATTCCCTTAAAGTTGAGCGAGTTCAGCGGGTTTTCACGAGATTCTTATTCCGTAAATTTAAGTTACAGATACCAACTACATATAAAAATCGTCTTATGCACTTTCGTATGTTTAGTCTGGAATCAAGACGCATCATTGCCAGTGAAACGTTACTTTTTAAAATAATAAATAATATTATTGATACTGATGTCATAAGATACATTAATTTTTATGCTCCCGCTTACAATACTAGGCTAAATCAATTATTTCTACCAGTGGCGGCCAAAACAAACTTAGGTTTTGCTTCTCCACTAAGTCTTATGCAAAATAATCATAACCAGTTTTTTATCGACTTGGATTTGTTTTCAACCTCTGTTGGTGTTTTTAAGACACAATTAAAACATAGTTTGGACAATTATATAATAACTTAGTGTAAGAGTAGTTTATTTTAGTAAAATCTCTACTGAATTAAATTGAAATTTGTATTAATATTTAGAATCAATTAGTTACAGTTTGAAAGGTGGTTTATATAAATTATTATTATAGTTTTTTTCTTTTTTTTTTTTTTTTTTATTATTAATGAAATTCGAAATGTATCATTATTGTAAATTGTAGTAGCATATTATTGGGTTTTTACCTGTTTGCTACTCTAGTTTGTATAAAAATAAAAAAAAAAATAAAAATAAAATGGATTATGTTAAGTAGAATAATTAATTTATTTTAATAAAAAGTGTTGTGTAAAGACTAAAGACATATAAATACCTTTTAACTCCTACACTGTTGAAAATTTTAGTCTAAAATTGATACTTGTGCTCTTTATAAAGTTTATGTATGCGAAAAATGGTATTGAATTTTATAAAGTGCAAAGTATTCAGATAATTTATAAGTTGAACTTCCCATTTTTACACCAAATAATATAAATTCAGGTAAAAGCACTGTCATTTCAATGTGCCGCGCCGCGTTTATCAATGTTTCGTATACAATTTATTTTCTAATCTTATAAAGTATGAAGATTTAAAAATTAAAACTATACCATTTCTATATCCAACTAGTGTGATATGTTCACGTTCCCAACTCTATACCAAATAATATAAACGGGGAAATTGAAAATAACCAATTCTATACCAAATTAGTATAAGATGGCAAAAAGCACCGCTATTTTTATTGCGTTATACGCATTTGGTACAGAAATTGAATAAAATTTCATTTGTGAACAGAATTTGGTGCAGTCATGTTGAAAAGAAAAAGCGGAATTTTCATTACATTTTTGCACGGCATAAATGTACGCAAATGTAGTGCAAGTAAATAAATTCGGGGATTCAACCAGCACTGCGGATTTGGATTACTTCGATTTTCTATATGCAGGTAAGAGTTTTTGATATAAGTTGAATAAAATAGTCCACAATATCGTAATGTCAAACAATATGTGATTCGGTTAATTTTAAAGTAAACATGTACTTGATCTATGCTTTGACGGGTTGTTTTTTCTTGCGTGTTTCAGGTTACGTGACTGCAATTATCGGCGAAGAGTATGGCAGGAATGTTAAGGAGAAAACAAATACGAAGATTTTTTTCGTCAGTGATCAATGAATGAAACTACTTGCGATTAGCTAAAAGTTGGTTTCTCAAGAATTTTATTTTGATTTGGATCAAATCGTCTGTTCGCATGTTTGTTTTCCTACGTCCCTGATCACGCCCTGACTGTATTCAGGTTTTTCCTTACTAATTTCTGCTCGGGATATTGTAAGGCGACATCCCGAAAAACCAAAAAAACATACATTTTAACAAAAAGAATGTAAAGTAGGATATTAAGAAAAACGCATTGTTATTCGTCGCTTTAATAATGAAATGACGTAAACGCAAAAGTATAGTTTCGAGATATTTGAGTTTAAAGTTTGATGTGCGCATGCATTTGCATGGACGTTAATTTATAATTTATTAATTCTTACCCCCAGTCATAAAATAATTCGAAAATGTAAAAACGCCAATTCAAAGATACCCTTATGGGGAATGCAGCGCACCCATTATATAAAAACAACGTATAAATAGCATACGTTGTTTCATTATTAAAGCGACAATATTATAATGAATTTTTTGAAAATAAATATGTAAAACAAAAAAATGTATTTTAATTATCATAAAAAAAATTGATATTTATTTTATATCGTTTGGTTTAAAACTTTCATAATGGTAGGTATAAAATTTATAGATTAAATTTATTAAAAGAGTTTATACGTGTAGGTATGAATTTAATATATATAGATTATATACCGAACTAATAAACTGATGATATGTAATTTATACCAATTTTTATTATACCAAACCAATAAACTAATGGTATATAATTTATACCAATTTTTATCATACGAAACTCATAAACTTATGATATATAATTTATACCAATGCTTATAAATTATTTTTATACATAAATATATGCAATTTATAAGGAGCTATTTATGAACTTTTATACCATCGAACTTTATTTAACTCATACCATTTCTTTATGGATTTATATAAATACCATTTTTTACCAATTTCATACCAATATTTTCAACCGTGTAGGTCCCACAACAACATGCGTTCTGAGCTATGCAAGACTTTTGATTATTTTTTGGTTTTCTTTCTAAAAAATGGAAAACTAAACAATAAATCCTGTCTTTTAAAATATAACATGGTATGGTAGAACATGGTAGTATAACGCGGTATGTGATATCACATCTTCACTCGTATGTCAATAGCAGGAACTGGAGTACGCAAGGTGATCCCAATTGGTTCCATTTAGAGTGCGTTGTTACGAAGTTGTTCGCCCCGTAAAAATGCATTTGTCGAAACAACTTAATTATATATGAATCAATGCGTTCAATACAACTTATCGTTTTTTATCTCATATTTTTTTATTTAACCCTGCTCGCAATACTATTTCTTTTTTTTCGATTGCTGTCACATTTTGTGATGTTGTTGATTCATGAAATTTATGTATATATTTACTTGGATATTGGTTTTTGTCAAGCTCTTGATATTGATTTAATTTTTCTCGGTTATTTAAAAAATTTTCATAACAAATAATTGACAGTCAAATTTATTAGTAGAACATTTTTTTGTAATTAAATTAAACATAATTGACAGTAAGTTGGTGAATATCAATGTTAGTTGATGAAGATCCTCAAATATTTCTTTTTTCTCTAAATGCTAATTAAAACAATTTAAATAAAAGATCTGACAAAAAGTTATTGTAATGTAACAGAAACCAAAACAAAAAAAATTTTTGTTAGTTTGTACCGTTAATTGAAATTCAACTAGAACATATTTATTTGATAGTGTTTCGCAAATTATAAAAAAAAAAATTATTTGTTGTTTCCGTTAAAAGTACAGTTGTATAAGTTGCATCTAAAATGTAGTTAAGTTTCTTAAAGAAATATATACGAGGATAATAATAGTACCACTAGGCTGTTTCATAATCGGGTAATAATTCGCCTAATATTTAGTTCGAGAATACAATAACTGGAAATGGAAACAATCACCACAATGTTTCTTTTTTATGTGGAGATAACAGACAGATGTTGCGCCCTTTTTAACCATATTTTTTGTATTATCATGGAAAATAATCTGGATTGAAAATAAAGAAATATGAACTAGAATTCAAGATTTTTATCTATAAGATAGCAATCGATTTAACCATTATGTAGTTTAGAATAATAAGTCACTAGAAATGAATGTATTCAATTGAATAGAATGTAAAATTGCTTTGAAAAGCGAGAGATCCGTAACAAATGTTTTATCTCAATTCCAGTTGGGGAATCGAACCGGCGTCCTTCTGATCAGGGTTTATGGTTAACTATTTAACCAACTCGAACAGCGACGAGATAAAAATTTGTTTTATGACGATCGACTTAACATCACAGTTATTTTAATTCATTTTTAGTGTTAACTTTTGTCTATTGCTATCGTATAAATAAAAATCTTAATAAAATCTTGAATTTAAATTGGTTAGTGGCCATTCTCCACTAAATGGGATTTGACTACCATATTCGTAGATCCATAATGTGCGTCATTCAATGTCAACTTGGTTGAAGTATGAAGAATGGTAAAACGGGTTCGTAAAATAAATACAAAAATATGGAGGGGCTAAAATCTCACAGCTCTGAGATATCAAGACTTCGGTCTGGGTTAAGGATTTTGATATAGTTTTCGGCAAAAAACTTTTATGAGGACATTGTTTTTAGTTTTGAGCAGCTATGTATATCAAACATAACTCTTTGTTCAAGTATTTTTTTATCTCTATTTAGAAATTTATTACAAAACTAACACGAAACTTAATACGTTGCCGGAAAATTATAACAGATCATAAATTAACATAATTTAGTGAAAAGATGATACACTCAGCAAACTACTCAAAAACCTCTCCATTTAGCGTTTCGGAAAAATATTACAAAATCACAAATTCATATTTCTTTCAAAATTCCAAAAATATTGTAAAAATTAAATAAAATAAAATATTTTTCAAAATTCCATAGATATTCCAAAAATTAGAATAAAATCAAATATTTAAACTTTTTCTAAATTCCAAAAATTCTTAAAAATTCAAACCTTTCCAAAATTCTAAAAATATTGCAAAAATTATTACAAAATCAAAAATTGAACCTTTACGAAAATTCCAAAAATTATAATAAAATCAAAAATTTAAAATTTTTCAAAATTCTAAAAATATTTCAAAAATTCTTACAAAATCAAAAATTGAAATTTCAAAATTCTAAAACTATATATAAAATTCAAAAATTCTATTTTTTTCAAATTCTAAAAAAATTGCAAAAATTATAACAAAATCAAATATTGATACTTTTTTCAAAATTCCAAAAAAATTCCAAATATTAGACGAAATCTAGAAAACCGCTCGACGGATTTAAAAAATTTTTTTTTCTAATAATAGGTTTACTTAATAGGAAGAGCCGAAAGGACGATGTGTTCGATAACTGTACCGGAAGTGTGTCAAAAAAATCGAAAAGGTGTCAAAACAAGGAAATTTGCATATTTTTTGCTTAAATAACGTTCATTTTAAGTGATTACGAGTAGGAACATTGAATTTGGAGATGGTCGGGATTGGTATGTGAGACCAAAATCTAGATTATTGCATTATAAGTTTGTCAAAAAAATGTTGTCAAGGTGTCAAAAGAAAGATTTTTATTTATTTTTTTACCCAATTTTTTGGAAAAAAAATAAAATTAATTGTTTGTTTGAAATGAAGTTTTATTATTTATTATTATTGAGAATTATGGCATTATAAGTTTGTCAAAAAAATGTTGTCAAGTGTGTCAAAAGATTTTTAATTAGTTTTTTACCCAATTTTTTGGAAAAAAATAAAATTGTTTCTTTGAAATGAAATTTTATTATTATTATTGAGAATTATGGCATTATAAGTTTGTCAAAAAATGTTGTCAAGTGTGTCAAAAGGTTTTTATTTATTTTTTACCCAACTTTTTTACAAAAATATAAAATTAATAGTTTGTGACATGATATTTTATCATTATTATAGAGAATTATGGCATTATAGGTTTGTCAAAAAATAATGTCAAGTGTGTCAAAAAATGATTTCATTTATTTTTTTAGCCAATTTCTTGGAAAAAAAATGTAGCTGTTTTTATGACATAAATGTAATTTAAAATGAAATTGGACATGGAAATTTTTTAATTTGTTATAGTTTTGGAAATATTTTTGGAATTTTGAAAAAGTTTGTATTTTTGATTTTGTAATAATTTTTGCAATATTTTTAGAATTTCGGCAAAAGTTTGTATTTTTGATTTTGTAAAAATTTTTGGAATATTTTTAGAATTTTGGAAAATTTTAAATTTTTGATTTTATTATAATTTTTGGAATTTTGAAAAAATTTTCAATTTTTGATTTTGTAATAATTTTTGCAATATTTTTAGAATTTTGGAAAAAGTTTGAATTTTTAAGAATTTTTGAAATATTATTGGAATTTAGAAAAAATTTAAATATTTGATATTATTATAATTTTTGGAATATTTTTGGAGTTTTGAAAATGTTTGATTTTATTTAATTTAACAATGTTTTTGGAATTTTGATTATAATTTTCCGGCAACGTATTGATGTTTCGTGTTAGTTTTGTAATAAATTTTTTAAACAGAGATAAAAAATACTAGTACTTTAACAAAGAGTTATGTTTGATATACATCGCTGCCCAAAACTAAAAACCATGTCCTCATAAAAGTTTTTTGCCGAAAACTATATAAAAATCCTTAACACAGACCGAAGTCTTGATATCTCAGAGCTGTGAGATTTCAGCCCCTCCATATTTTAAATTCAGCGTTTGGCGGGTCAATTGAATTACTTAATGGACTGCATTTAAATTTATTGGAATTTTGTAAACTTGTGATAATTGGAGGACTTTGTTACATATTTAAATTACTATTAGCATCATTGGCAAATGTTCAACGATTGTTACTTGATACAGGGCTCATATAGGTTTCTAGTGCCACCAATTGTTTGAGGTACAACAATTTTCATATTCATTTTCTTATGTAACATGGGTGCAATAAGTTGATGATAATAATTTATGCAGAGCATCACTTATTTCCTGTACTACAATATCTTTTCACCGTTTCTAACATTATCGTGACTATGACTGGCTGAGGTAACGGAGGTATAAAAAGTTGGATCAGTCACGGAATCATAGGGTGAGCAAATTTTTTTTTATCATTTCAATTTGTCATTTCATCATTTTATATGAGCTGAAGAAAATTGCTTCTCGTACACAAATGGCTGAAGGTCGCCGAAACAAACACTCTGCCCGGCACGTAGTCCTCCATTTGCTTCCTGTTAGAGAATCATTAGCAGGAACAGCGTTCATTACACTTTTTGTGTTAAAACTTTGGTAACTTAACTTTTTTAATCTACGGGTGTGACAACCTCGAATACTCCAGTCCTTGCTGTTGACATACGAGTTAACGTGAAATATCACATACCAGCAGTGAACTATCACTAACCAAGGTGATATCTGAGAGACATTGGCGGATGAACTGCATTCTGTCAACAATAGCACCTTCAGTTTGAGCTGTAAAATATTCCTTGGAGATGGCACACTATTGCTTGCTCGAAGAAATGAGTTTTCCTATAACTCTAAATCTGGACTTTAATCATTGAGGATGACAGTGCGTCACATGAAGGAATATGCCAAGTTCTTAACACAAATTTGCTTGTTACCTCTTATTTTATTTTATTTTCTCTATCTTATATCATGAAAAATTGAACTATGTACTATTTTATATGTGATAGGATTTATTGTTTAGTTATCCATTATTTAACCAGAAATATAAAAAATACAAAAAAACAAAGATTTGCGTCCATCAATACCTTAGAAGTTAGAACGCATGTTTCATGTACCATGATCTTAAACTTTATTATATTTTAAGTAGTTTTGTAAAAAAAACACTGAATCAGCTTCTGTTTTTAAAACCAGAAGCTGATTCAGTGTTTTTTTAAAAAACTACTTAAAATATAATAAGAATAATTATCAGCATTTCACAACTTTATAAAATTGATCTTAAACTTTGTAAATGTTGCTGTCCAATTGTGTTATTTGTGCTATAAGTCTACTAATTACCACAAAATTAAGCAACAAACCGCATTGCTTGCAATACCTTAAAAATCCAGAAACAAAATAATTTATATTTTACAAAATTTAATGTGATTTGACTAAGATGACAACAAATAAATCGACATCATAAACAACGCAATGACCTTGATTGCAATTTTTTTCTTCAAATACCCAATAGACTTAATTTTCGTTAAAAGTTCAAAAATAAGACATCAATTGTTTCTTCAAATTTCATTATAAATAGCTGATATGATGAAAAATAAAATGATAGGTCAGTGACCTTGATAGCATTATTCATTATCATGATATTTTTGCAAAAATAAAACAAAGCAGGGTGGTCAATAATTCACTTGGTAAAATAATCCTCAAACATGTGATCCATTTCGTTTCTCGTAGGTTAAAGCAATAGCGTAGCATTAAAAAGAGCTACTACAAAACTAATACTGAACACCAGCATTCCTCATCTGAGCTAGTGATATATTTTCTCATTGCTGTTGCCAATGCTTTCATGTTAACTGATATGTCAATTGCCACAACGGAATTGGATTGTCACACCCCTAGATTAAAATTAAAACATCAACAAAAATTAATACCCTCATAGATTTATTTAACTAAACCTTTCATCTTTATTAGATATCCTAATTATTGATGATCGTTATACTATTGTAACTATTGTATATATAAGAAAAATTATCATAGCAGGTTACCTGATTCGACATGTACATTTAAGTGTAATTTTTGAAATAAAAATCGTTCTACAATATGAAATAAAAACGCATTTTACAGACATTTTATATTTTTATTCAACTAACTGGTTAAGGCCTTACGCCGATATCTCTAACATGTACTACCCAACACCAATACTCAATATCTAAATCAGGAATCAGGATATGTACATAAACTGGTGTTTTAACACACTCGACTATACATAACTACTATACATAGGCCACCTATTTGCATTTAATTGATTCTCAAATAAATATCAGCACTCATTTTGGATATACTTTTCATTGAACATTTGTTTGGAAGATCCACCCCTCTTCCTCCTACTTTATCCAATTTTGCTCTAAATTTTTCAATTTGTTCCTACGCAGAATCAAATGACAACTATCAAAATTATTGGAGTTTTAAATAAACAGTTGTTAGGCAGTTCAATTTTGTCTCAATGAATTCCAAGCTATGTGAAATCACAATTAAAGCTTATCGCGCAAGTTTCATTCAAATTTAATGACAGGACTTAAAACTTTAAGGAAAGATTCAAATTAACATTTGTTCATCAGACCGCTCCCCACTTTTTAGAACTATGAGAAATAACACAAAAGCTGCAGATGTACCAAGTTTAATCAAAATTGAATACCAAACCTTTAAGTTATTGATGTTTCAAATAAATAGTTGTTCGCGATATGAAAAATGATTAAAAAAAAATTATTAGAAAAAGAAAAAAAAATTGTTTAATGAATCCATTAGTTTCCACGTTTTTGTTATCCGGCCAGCCATGAGATGAGACAGACAAACAATGTTCTGTTTATGTTGACCTATTCTGACTCAAAATTTTCTTACGAATACAATAAGTAGATTTTCAGTCAGGCTGACCTACTTTTGCTCTTAAATTAATTACATAATTTCAAAATATTTAGTGATGAATTTCTTTGAGTGTTGGTTGTGTTGTGGCTATTATACTTCAAACAATAAAACCAACCTTTTCTATTGTAACATTTTTTTTATGGTGATTTCAGAGAATTAAAGTAAACATAAGTTAAAGAAATTTAGAATTATATTTATTTGGTGATGATCCTTTTAACACGAGACCTGTACGCAATTAATTTTAAGTTGTTTTTGTAAAATAAGTGTCAACGTATTTTTAGTCGTAATCAACATAAGTTCAAAATTCAATACAGTCAAATAATTTTTTCATTGTCCTACGTTGATACAAAAATCTTTGCGCACCAGGAATTTTATTTTATTTTATTTTATTATGTCAAGCATAACAACGCATACCACTATGCCTGTAAAAACAAAAATAAAGTTATTTTTATTGTTGTCGAAGGGATAAAAATTATTTTTGCTCCGAAAATTCAAAATTATAGCAACTTACCATGAGTAGCTGAAATTTTGTACGTTTTCTTTATTTTTAATTGAGCTTTCATCTTCATTTTTTTAACATATTCACATTGAAAACTCTCTTAAGACGGAAATCTTAGCAAGTAGAAATAAATAAGAAATGAATAAATAGAATTATTAAATATTCTATAAATTAATCACACAAACACAAGCGTTCACCTTCACCACTAGCTCGAGTAATTTCTTTCCGGTTTAAGCTCATGACCAACACTGCATTATTTACTATTGTTCTTTTTTCACTCGTTAATTTGGTTGGGTGGACATCTCAATAATAATTAAAAACAATCTCAAATATTAATAATATGTATATGCCATATTTAACATTTATGTTTAATATTTATGTTTATCGGTTTGAATTTTTTACAGCGGTTATTTTTCGTTTACTCTTCATAAATAGTTTGTTTGTGAATGCGTATATTTTAGTTTTTGTGAATATGAATTAACTTTTTAATTAGTTCTATATAAACGCGATTACTCTATTGTTTGTGTTGTTTGATATTAACAGAATAGAAAATTGGCAAAAGTGTTGCTAGATAATAATATTGAATACAATTTTTTTTTCAAGTTTTAAAGTTGATAATTTTGTTAAGGAAATTTTAAAACAGGAAATACTAAAATAGAAAATTGATTAAATTTTTAGTGTAACGATAATTTTTTGTACGTAGGTAGTAATGTAGTTGATTCGTTTTTATCAAAGGAAAATGTTGGAATTGTCAATTGGCCTGTTATTAAGAATAGGACACCAAAAACAAACGCACAAAACATGAACACTTTTAAATTAACATGAACAAAGTATCAGACCAGTTTTAAAATGCTAAACGATTATTCAAATTGCCAGCAAGTTTTATTATATAAGATATAGAATTCTGTTTCCTACACATTATAGTTGAGATTAAAATATGTGATAATTACTACAAACAAATCTAAATAAATTGTATTATTTTTGTTCATAATTAGTTGTAAGTTTATAAAAACTACGGTCAACTCTTCTATCACGCGGTATTTTTATAATACGATTTCCCTATAACGCGCAGTGAAAGCTTGGAACTGTTCTCCTATCACGCAATGCGATCTCTTAATTAAATTAATTAATGATTAAATTATCTAAATAAATTATATACTTTTTGACATTTTATATAATTCATTGATGAATTAATCTCAACCTAATAATGCATTTCGGGAATGCAGTTTTTATAAATGGAAAATCGAATCGCAGATGATGCGAACCCGACCATTTCTGATTTTTATGAAACTTGGTAATCGTTAGTATAATAAAAAAAATTAATACTTACATATTTTTATTTTCTCACTAGTTTTAAATTTTAAAGAAGTTTAGTGACAATCAAAGATTACAGTTAAATTGTGCTCGAACGGGTTAATCGATTCGATTTAGAGTTAGTCACTACCAATATTAAGCATAGACGGTGAAATAATACGTATTATTTTTTTTATTATACTAACGATTACCGAAAAATTCGTATTAAATTTATTTATTTCTAAGAATCCATACAACGCGGTACGAATTCATTCAATTTATATAAGTTCTCGAGAAAGTAGTTTCCATATAACGCGATGTAAGTTAATATGGTTTGTTTCATATGTTTTCTGTTTCTCATAACGCGGTTTCCATATAACAAGGTACGAATTAATCGCGTTATAGGAGCGTTGATTGCATTCTTATTTAAAAAGAGAAAGACATCTCAATATAAATTTTAAATTCACATGTATTGCATAGTATTTTCGAATTCAAATTATTAAAATGTGCTGTGTAGTAGAAAATGCAATATGTATGACCAACTAAACTGTAAATCCTATCACAAGGCTGAAGACATAGGGCAATATTTCATGATAGAATGGAAGAAATAAAAATAAAATAAATGGCTAATATTACAGGACCATTGCAGAGTGGAAAAATTAGGAGAAAGCTGAATTTTTTCAAAAAAAAGTATTCCATAACTAAGATTGAGGATGCTATCAACTGAATAAACTTCATCCGCCTGTACCATCAAGATATCACCTTCTGGCTAGTGATATCTCACTGCTATTACATACATTACCTGTGGTGTGTGATATCTCAATTTACCTCATTTATCAAAAGCAGGGATTGGAGTACGTGGGTGGTCACAACTCACACCCGTAAAACAAAAATAAAAAAAATTACAAATCAACAAAACCTGAAATGTTTACACAGTTGCATCTTGAGATATGCACACTCGCATATTCGAACTATGACAATTTATTTAAAAGTTTTGACTCGATACCGCAAAGACTTTTAGTTTTAAACATCATCCCAATGAATAGTACTATCAAGGTAATTTAATTATCATGTTGTTTATCCTCATATAGGCATTGCATCATGTCGTCTATCAATAATACAATTTTATAGGAGCAATTGACATCTTAGATTTTGAGTTTTTACGAAAATTAATTATTTTATTTTTTAATATTCTGACTGAACTAGATATTATTTTTTAATTTTTTTCTTAAAAACACTTATATCAGTCTTTAAAATTTGTTTTATTTAATTAATTTGTTTTATTAATTAAATAAAACAAATTTTAAAGACTGATATAAGTGTTTTTTAAAAAAAATTAATTATTTTATTTTGAGTACATATATGGGGACACGAAAACTGCGATCCAGGAGGACATTAGTATCACACTCGGCTGTCACCTTTGTTGTTGTATAAAATAAAATTTGGTGTATAATCCGTTTGAACTCTAACGGCTTTTGACTGGTATATTTATGCTATTTTGGGAAACACAGTTTGTAGCTAAATTTTGAAGTAAAACTTCTTTAGGCGCGTTTTAAGAATTTTGCAACGGAAGGACAAAAAACGAATATAATATTTGGCAAATATACGATACAATTCAATTATGACACACATATAAATGTCGGAAGTAGTCATTTGAACAGATATATAACCATATATATTCATCTCTATCATACTACAGTCTGATTTTGAATTTTAAACATATACATGCACACAATTCCAAAAAAACTTAAGTAGAAATTTAAACACAATAAAATAAAAAAGAAATTAGAAGTAAAAAAGGCAAACGAATATTATGTTCGCCAAGTATGCGACAATTCGATTATGTGTATTGTATTTTTATACGCTTATTCAGTATTGTATTAAATGTTATATGAGTTGGACGTGTCGATCTTAGATTTAAATATCTAATAATATAATATTCGTAATATTTTATTGAGTTTCGTAATTTTTTAAATTTATATTTTGAATTGTTTTAGTTTTTTGAAGTAAAACTTCTTTAGGGCTGATTATAGTAGTCATTGTGGTCATGGTGGCCATGGTGGTCATGGTAGTCATGGTGGTAATAGTGGTCATGGTGGTCATAGTGGTAATGGTGATCACGGTGTTCACGGTGGTTATGGCGGTCACGGTGGTCATGGTGGTCATTGTGGTCATGGTGGTCATAGTGGTCATGGTGGCTATGGTGGTTACGGTGGTCACGATGGTCATGGTGGTTACGGTGGTCATGACGGTCATGGTGTTCACGGTGGTCATGTTGGTTATGGTGGTCATGGTGGTTATAGTGGTTATGGTGGTCATGGTGTTCACGGTGGTCATGGTGTTCACGGTGGTCATGATGGTCATGGTGTTCACAGTGGTCATGATGGTCATATTATTCATGGCGGTCGTGGTGGTAATAGTGGTCACGGTGGTCATGGTGGTCATGGTGTTCATGGTGGTCATGATGGTCGTGGTAGTGTCACGGTGGTCATGGTGGTAATGGTGTGTAGAGTTTGCATCCCGGGCTTTCCCGGGCGGGAAAAAAATATTTGTGTTGATTAAATTTGTTTTGTTAAATAGAAAAATGAGTGGTGTAATCTTTGCACGCGGTTAAAATAAATTTCTTTGGCTACTGTGGCAGGTATTAATAGAAAGATGAAATATAAAATAAATATGTCATATTGCAATTTAGAGTTGCATTTCTTGATAATATAATTTGCAGCATGTGTAATAAAAAGTAATATATACATAATGTATTACAAAGTCAATTCAATTATTAACATAATTGAAATATGAAATTAGAGGTTTATGACAAATTTGCTAAATTTTTTGAAAAATGCATCAATTGTTGTACCAATTGTTATATTAAGTGGACATGTATTCATCGTGAAATTTAATTTGTAATACGTTGTAAGACTTTGAAAAACATGTAAATATGGCTTTTTATTACACATTGTTGCAAATTATATTATCAAGAATATTAGAAAGAAACTCTAAATTTCAAAATGACATATCTATTTTATTTTATATTTAATATTTTTAGTAATACCTGCTGCAGTGGCCAAAGAAGTTTTACTTCAACAGCGTATAAAGATTACGCACTTCATTTTTTAATAAAAGCAAATACATATATAGCACAACCTTTACAATTAAATTAAATACCGATTTTCAGAATTTTTGGTTATTATTTTGATTTCCATTATGTTTAACACTTTTTTTGTTCACCATGCTTTTTAATTTTTATTATTTTTTATCTGTCTTCTTAACTTCAATATTATTATTTATTACAATTTTTGGTAGGGATTGTGTTTTTTATCTGTCTATGTTGATTATTTTGCTTAACGTAATATCCAATTTCTAGAAATATCAATAAAGTTTGAGTTACGTTTAAAGAATTAATAGTACATACTAATAAATTTTACGGCAGATATGCTCCAGAGAGCATACTTGCTTCTTCCACCGTAGACTATCCCCAGCATCCTGCGGCCAAAAAAAACATTATTTTAATGTCATTTCGCTTGTCAGTAGCCCAATGTTAGGCAATGTCTACCTCAGGATGTGAATTTTAATGATTTCGACCGCTTTTTGTAAATAGTGATTATAAACAATTTAATCCGTTTTCTAACAACCCAAAAAATATATATATATATATATATTCGGTATTTTATGTTTCTACTTTTATACATGATATACAGTATAAACTTACACCCTTTATAGGAACATATTTATATATTTATTATTTTTTTCTTTTTGATTGTGTTAGACGTTATGCAGAAACGCAGGCGGCTGTCAATAAGTGTCCCTCACCTGTATTAATTTCATCAATTCATTCGAGTTGTACCTGAAGACTTAATTTAATCGATTTGTTTTATAAGGGGTGATAAGCCCATAATTTTTCCAAATTATCAACAATATTAGCCAACTATCGGTTAATTGTAAAACTGGTGTATTGTTGTTTGTAAATGCTTTGCTTAAAAACGCTTTGACCTAGGTGCGATTCGCACCCGGCTCCTTCAAGTTCGAGGTCCAGCGTGCTACCACTAGGTCACTCAACACACGCGTAATTGCTATTAAATAAATCTCTTAAATTTTTATCAAACGAGCAAGAAAGTTAAATTTATTTCAAAATTAACTGTTTTTCAATGTCTTTGGCCTTATAAATAAATTATTTCACAAAATTCCGAAAGAACATTGTTATCAATTTTTAATCACTGTCAATTGCACTATAATGATCTTAATATAATCCATAAATAAAAACGCGATTATACATGAAAATATTAAAACAAATCTATAGAAAAGAGATCATTGTTAAACCTCCTGATTAACACCAGTAAAATACAAATAAATAAAATTCCAATTAAAGTATTTTTGTTCTGTTATTTAAATTATGTGATTAAAAATAAATGATAATGAGAGCATTGAATATAAGAATAATAACTGTAAAGAATGATAAAAACAATTAGGTATAAATATGATAGTTGAATGCGCAATTACACGTACCAATATTTTGACATCAGTATTTATAATTTATATTTTCAAAACCCCCGATATATCATAGCCATATCCATTCACGCCATTTGCACTAAACAATGAACATTGCCATATGCAAAAAATTGGATTAGTGTTTTTGATTAAATATTTTTGAATTTTTTTTATATGGAGTTTTATTTTTCCAGATGGCGTTATGAGCGTTATGGGGATTTTTTGAATTTTTTTTATATTGAGTTTTAATTTCAAAATGGCGCTACAAGTTCACGATTTTTATTGTGCTAAAAAATGTAGATGGCTTCTATACCGGGGGTTTTGATATTTTCCAGACAGAGCTCTTAGCAATACAAAGTTAATTCCTTGACAAACTTTTGTAAACGACAATGGCGACGTTAAATTTTCTTAACATAGAAAAAAAGATTTCCGCATTACCTGGAATATGCCTACCTATAGAAGTTGATATTTAAAACACTTTTACACTTTTACGTTTAAGATTTGAATAGTTTAAAATCTTTCTATTCGACATATTAAATCAAATCGAATTTTGATTGTTGTTGAAGATGCTATTGTTAACTTTGGCGATGAGCTGGTGAAAAACTACGACCAAGTTGTCCCAAATTACAGTTAGACGAACAAGAAAAGGCTTTTGTTTCAAGATTTTAAATTTAATATGTGCAAGACCAAAAAATCCTCCAGACGTTATTATTTTCGATATATTTCATTTCATGTTTTGACCCTTGTTCTTAGAAACGACGTTGATTTTATTTTTCAAATATAATGCCGGGTCCACACCTACAAATATTTGCGGCGAACGCGAGCGCCGCAAATATTTACAGCGCATTCTACGTAGTGTGGACGTATGCGGCGCACGGAAAGGACACAAGAATTTTTTTCACATTCAACACACACGATCCGTAGCTTGTCGGTTTTTTGAAAAATATCAAAGAGATTTGCGCCGCATGCTGTTTCTAGTGTGGACGCTTTCCACAACATAAAAATTTATTTAGTTCAAATCCATAATTATTTATTTGAAATAAATATTATATTTTAATATAAATATCAAAAAAATACAATTTTAACCAGGAAAGTACAAAAGCCTCGACAAAAACAAACAATTCAGAAAATTAATATAACCTTTTCTCGTTTTCACGAATGGCTTGAGCGGAGTGACGTAAAAATTTACGTGAGTAAATATTTGTGTGATAAAATATTTGTGCGGCGAAAATATTTGCGACGCACGCGTTCGCCACAAAAATTTGTAGGTGTGGACCCGCCATTATGTATCGAAAATTGAGATTGAATACAATTGTTTTGTATTTGATTGCGTTTATGTAGAAACATAACAATAATATGTAAACTAGTCATACCATACTTAGTTTCCTATTTCTGACTTTGGAATGATCACGTAATAGCGTCAAAAACCTATCTAGAAAACTTATCTCGCTTTATAGAGATGCAACCATTGTTTTCTTCTATTTTAATTACTACTAATTGTACATGTTCTATCCTCGTTCTGTACAAAGTATTAATTTAAAATTTGGAACGCCATATCTGTTACCTTGTGGGCTCTTTCGAAATCAAGTCAAAAACGTGCTAAGCAGGTATTAAACATTTATATCACAACTTCATTTCCTAGAACACCGTCGCACTATCACTGACTCTGTTGTTTTTTATAAAAAAGGTCAGCAACGTTGCTGAGATGCATTATGTCTTAAACGTTATTTTATTTACATTTCACCCGTTAGTCAGTTAGTGCAAACCACCTGACTAACGCACACTGTCAACGAAAAGAATGAAAAAAATGAAACGACATCCAGAAAAAAACAGGCAAAACATAATTTACTCGGTATTCCGTTCTAGATCTCACCAGTTTGTTATATTTCAAAATATTACAAACATTTTGTGTTTCTTTTGTTACAAAAATCAACCGAATTGTCTTGGAATTGAAACATTTCTTACATCAAGTTCAAGAAGGTTGAGAGGATGTTGAGCACACGTTTGTTCTATTTTTTGTTGCTTTTGATATCAAACTTCAGAGTTCAGAAGCATATCTGATTGAAAATCATATAGCTTTTCCTGGTTTATTTTAATTGATAATTGTTTATCTCCCTTTAACTGCCGCTGTTTAAGTGTGATAAGATTACGATTACTACATGTCTTTACAGGGTTAAGGTTCTTGTTTGATTTGCTAACATCTTTCTATCAGTGGTAGTATGCAGAAACAAAACTGGATTGAATGCAATTTATGTCAAAAAAAAAGTCGGACAAGTACGAACAAAATTCCCTCATCAAGGGTTCCGTGAATGTAAGAGAACACAATATCAAAAACAACTGACAAAATTTGTTTTGCAATGTCCTTATATTGCCAGAACATACACACATAAAAAAAAATGTTTCATCGTAAATTTCAATAGTAAATGTCAATGGGTCGTATGAATAAAAATTGAGAAAAGTAAGCATATTCTCCAAAGTAAAAGATATTGAGAAAAGTAAAGTTGTTGAGTATATTCTCATGTTGGTATGATGTTATACTTTGCTTTGCTCTGAGAATGTTCGAATTCGAACATGAGAATATTCTCAACGTAAATGTCATTTTGACTTAAAAATTTAAACTGTTAATATACGTAGTTATGGAGATCGAAATTTTGGAAGCAGAATATTTGATTGAAGAAGGTATTTGAATTTATTTTATTTTAAATGTTTAATGTAAAATCTTTTTCACCTGGGGTGCGTTTCGAAATTAACCACGGTTAACCATAAGGTAATAATGTCACTAATGTCAAAGTTAAAATAGTGACGTCAAATATTAAATTCAAATCACCATAGTAAAGCTGTCAAAGTTAAATTGTAAAAGACCGCTAAAAATTCAAAATTAATAAAAACTAATATTCTAATTACGATAAATAAAACTAAAAATGTAGTTTATGTTTTTTATTTCTATAATTTATTTTTCAGTATCAAATAAAAATAATAAAAATAACACTTAGTAAATAATAATTAAATGTACGATATATTCACAAAACAATATAATTTCTAACTTTTTTTTCCACAACAATTAAAATTTTCTTTTATTTTAAAAAACTATATTGTGTTTTATAAATCGGTTGACATGTCGTTTTAAATATTTATATTTATTTATTTATTTATTTATTTATACAATGTAGTTTCACATAAGGAATTCCTTTTTAAACCTAAGTTTATCGTGAACAGAGTTATTAATTATTTATTATTCATATTAATTATTCATTGATTAAAGATTAATAAAAAAAAAAAAAAAATAGAATTAAATAATTGTGAAAATAAAGAATTATTGAAAAGGTTCAAAATCAATCTGGTGACATTAATGAACTGCTTTCTTTAATAAATAGCAATTTGAGTTCAAAAAGCCTAAACTTATTGATTATCACTTCTGTGCAATGACCAAACCCTTAACATGAGGAGAAATGAAGCAAGCATTTCCTCTTGAATTCATAACTTGATTCAAGAATTCTAATGCCTGCTTCAAGATTATTCCACAATCTAATACTCTCAACAAAGAACGATTATGAAGTTCATAAAGATAGTCTGGACATTTATATTTTATTAAATTATGCAAAAATAGACAAGTACGATATTTAAGATAATTTTCAAGAGAACTATTTAAAATTTGAAAAGAAAAGGTAGAAATTGAACTAAATCTGTTTCGATTAAATATATATCTTGCGCAGTTATTAAATGTAACATTTAGTAAATCCCAACTCTTTCTTGAACAATTATGAAAAATATTTTAGAGATATAGTAATTTAGGTATTATTAAAGCTCTAACAAGTTTCAAACGTAAATTTGTTAGAGCTTTAATAATACCTAAATTACTATATTGCTCAAATATTTTTCATTAGAACCTCAACAAACTCTACTCTAGACTTGAGTAACAAAGTTAAAGTAGTGACGCCACAATTTACTATGACAACTAATTTTTATAGTTTTGGAACGATAGTACATCTGTCATCCAGTAAATTTTTTATTTTGCGGTTAATTATGGAACGACATTTGGTAGAGTAAAGTTAACCGCGGCCAACCATAGTTAATTTCGAAACGCACCCCTGCTCAATCAAATCAATTTGGATTTATTTTATGAGTTTAAAAAATCAAAAGATTCAAACATTGGTAGGAAATATGTATGTAAACAATAGAAATGGCGACTGTTTGCATTTTAATTCATAAATTGATAGCATTTTTTAATTGAGCATTTAGCAGTGATTAATTGATTAAGTTTCAATATATTTATAAATGTTAAAAATTAATTTAATGTCTAAAATAAATTAAGGAAAAAATAATTTTTATATTGATGTTAATCAAAAGAAATTATTTATTTTAAGTGTTTTTTCTAGGTGAAAAGAATTCAACATAAAACTTATGTTAAATATTTGAAGTGTTTTAAGATATTTTTTTTATATTTGAAGGTTTTGAGAATTTAGGTGATTCGCCAAGTATCAGCAAAGGGCATT